>APFE031212152.1:0-35944 GCA_000404065.3 Pinus taeda | reverse complement strand
GGTCGCCTACTAGGTGTTTCCATTTTCTTTCTTTAGGGCATCAATTACTGATAATAATGCTTCACTATGCCCTTTGAATTCCTTCAAAATAATTTTTCAAACCAAGCTTAAGCAAACATTTAAAAAATATTCACACCTTTTTCACTTTGTAGGAGCTCGATATTGCCTTGGACGTAACTTTGTAATTTCGGATTATCCAATTCTAAAATTGTGACCCGTGGTAGCCCTTTGTGTCATCTTTCCAATGCCACCAGTCTCAGCCCAATTGGATTCTTCAATGAAGAGTTATGCCAAATCTCCCACAGTGACTTGATTATAGACTAATTCAGTAGAGCGAACGTTTACGACATTCATCGAGTCACTGTTTCGCCCTCTGGCTCTGAAAGGTATATAGAAGAAGCTGCAACCTGTCCTCTTTCTACACCTTTTTACAAAATTTCAATCCAATGCTCAGAGAAAAAGTTATGACGATTTTCCCCAGGTCACCTACTTGGAATGTAATTCAGGAGTCTACAAAAAAACAAATTCCCCAGATCATATCTCCGCAAATATAGAGAAAAATTCTATGAAATTTGGACTCGATATTTAGCGCGATGCCTTCTCAAATGGTTTTTTTTTTCAACTTCTGAAACGTCGCAGAAATAAACTATAGTGAAAATGCCACAATGACCTGTTTGGAGCAGCAAAACCCTAGAATCCAAGGCTCTGATACCAAATGTTATGAAATGAGCTCAAAGAAAGATAGAAAAGATAGATCAATGCCTTAGAATTCAGCCTCTTCGAGGGGGCAACCTCCTTTACATTACATGAATGAACAATTCTTCGTGATTCAAATGATAAAACCTCCTTTCTATATATAGGAGTCTAAGGAGTCACAATATAACCCAGCCGACCTAACAATAATAATATAAACCCACAAAAATAACAATAGAGGGATTTTATGGGGCCCAGTAATAACAATATGGGGACAATAGGGGCAGAATAATATTAATAAGGGGTACAACTACAATAGTAATGGGGTAATCACTAGTATTATAGGGACCCAACACTAACTGTTTTGAAGAAGCTGCTAATTGTGATGAATGGAAGGATGCAATGCAAAAGGAATATGATGCACTTATTAAGAATGGAACTTGGAGGTTAGTGGATCCTCCTACAGGTGTCAAACCCATTGGTTGCAAATGGGTGTATAAGATCAAATATAAAGCAGATGGTTCGCTTGATAAGTACAAGGCAAGACTTATAGCAAAAGGCTATGCTCACAAGGAAGACGTTGACTACAAAAAGACATTTGCTCCTACAGTAAAATGGGGCACAGTTAGAACTTTGTTTTCTCTTGCAGCTCAGAATAGCTAGAAGATACACCATATGGATGTTAAAACAACTTTTTTGATTGGCGATTTGAAGGAGGATGTTTATATGTTTCAACCTGAAGGTTTTGTTGTTAAAGGCAAAGAGCAAAAGGTATGCAAATTGGTTAAGGCTTTGTATGGACTAAAACAAGCATCTTGTGCATGGTATGAAAAGTTAACTGAACACCTTCTCAAGTTGAATTATAATTTATTTGACCTGGATGATACAACTTTTTTTGTTAAGAAAATTGGAAAGTCAGTTGTATATTTGGTTGTGTATGTTGATGATTTGATGATCACAGGAAACAATAATGACTATATAGCATCCATTAAAAGAGAATTATTGAAATTTTTTGACATGACAGATTTGGGTTTATTACATTATTATTTAGGGATTGAAGTTGATCAAAAACCCAAATATATTTTCATTTCTCAGAAAAAAGTATATTGGAGAGCTATTGGACAGATTTGGGATGTAGGATTGTAATCCTGTTGCTACTCCTATGAAGCAAAACTTGAAGCTTACTTCCACTGAAGGAAGTATGTTTGAAGATCCAACAAAGTACAGGCAACTTGTTGGAAGTTTGAATTTTCTAACTACTACTCGACCTGACATAGCTTTTGTTGTAGGGATACTTTCCAAGTTCATGCATAAGACATGTGAAGGTCATTGGAATGCAACAAAGTGAGTGCTCAAGTATTTGAAAGGCACTCGAACATATGGCATCAAATATTCCAAAGTTGCAAATTTCCATCTCACCGGCTATTCAGATTCTGATTTGATGGAGACAAGGAGAATGGAGTCCCTACTTCTGGTTATTTGATGAGTCTTGGATTAGCAGCCATTAGTTGGAGATCGCACAAACAATATATTCCTACTGATTATGCCATCGAATTTGAATATGTTACAGCAGCTCAAGCTACAAAAGAAATCATTTGGCTTCGCAAAATACTTGAAGACTTGCAGGAAAAAAAAAGGCTTCAACTCCGCTACTCGTCGACAACTCTTATGCAATTCAGTTGGCCAAGAATCCCAAGTTTCGTGATCAAAGCAAGCATATTAACACCAAATATCACTTGATTTGACATTATGTAGAGGCCAAATTTATTCATCTGACACATTGTCCTACTTCAAAACAAATCGCAGACATATTTACAAAGCCACTGGGACGTGAAAAGTTTGAAAAATTTAGAATGTTACTCGGCATGTCAGATGTCCCTTCGGATTAAGGGGGGAATGTTAACTAATCCTTCGAGATTGTTATTGTATATTGTATAATATGTAATTAGTTTTACATTTTGTTTTTACGGTTAATAAGTTACCGAGACATAATTGTCTCATACCTAGATTTCACATGTATAAATAAGTAATTTTATCATTAAGATGATGCTCTTTCCTTGTGATCTTTCATTGTGTTATTTCATTGTGGAGTTTATTTGGGATTGTACAATAAGCACCATATATTTTGATTAAATAACAAAATTTGGTCATTCTGCACCATTGGGTCAAACCATCAATAATCATTAATGGATTCCTAAAACAGTCACTATCATGTGAAATATGGGAGGTTTCCATGTTTTCATAAACTTTAGGAATATCAACAATACTTGACCTCTTTTTCTTCTTCCAAAGCACTCCTTGTTGTCTCCAACTGATCAGTTGCTTCGAGAATCCATCTTTTAGGTACAAATGGCAGAGCAACATCACATGCATAATTAGTTGTTAAGGTTCATAAATAAACTAATCCACCTGATCCAATGCAAAACTTTCATTTGTGTGCTTATATCATAGATTTCAATAGTCGTTATATGAAGGTTCCAAATATTGATAAACATCAGTTAGTTTACCAACAAGGTGCAAATACAAAGCTCCAAATATTTGACATCCTTGTAATGTCATCATAAGGGACATGAATGTAGTAGCCTTTTTGTTTTACATTTGTGTCCTATATAGCCATCAAACACCTTGCCGATTTCACAAAGCCTCAATGTGTGATTCTAGGTTATCTCTAAGATCTATCAAATGATGTGCAACACCATTTTTTTAATAAAAATACAGCGAATGTAGTGAGTTTTGATCAAATAATTCTCTCACAAATTCCTTGATACAATTTGTGACCACCACCATTCGATTTGGTTTGAAATCCTTCTCTATTGATTCCTATGCAGAACATGCACTAGAATACCACAAACTTTAACATCTGATCATCTACCTGTTGTTGTTTTATTCCCCTTTTGTTTAAATAAAGTGATATGTCCCACATGGATGGTGGGAAGGCACAAAGAATTATATAAATATTACTATCACAACCCATTTAATTCAACGATAAAGGTTTGGACTTGCAATTAACGGGGTAGACCTTTGACGAATTTCAATGTACAATGCATAATATGAATCACAATATGCATCACACTTTGATAATGATAGGAGGGTCGAAAAGGCACAATTTTTTTGTAAGATAAAGAATGATTATATATATCTGCATTAGCAATGCATCAAGTCCCAAAAGCTTTGAAATATGAGAGATCACCCTTTTAACATAGAATCATAGGCTCAACACACCCTTTTCTCTTTAGGATAAAAGTACACTTTAGATATTCCCTATCGTAGCCAAAAAAATACTTGAATCAATTTTTAAATAGTGTTGACTTATAAACAAAACTTTGTTTCGATGTGGAGGACTTTTGTTTACTTTGATAACTCAATGCATAGGTTAGGTCACTTTTTTTCTTCCCTTTTTTTTGGAGGGAGGAAGAGAGGGAGTCCTTTTCTTTTCTTCAATGACACAAAACGTGTAAGATTTGTGAAACAAAGACAACATGGAGAAATGGGTATGGGAGTACTGGAAATTCAATTGTGAGATTTAGGCATGAAATTAGAATGTAGTGAGGTAAGAGATATATTGGAGACAACATTGGTAACATTGATGAAGTGTCGTCAACATTTTCCAACCAACAAGACTGTGTTGGTTCTAGGAGCACATAAATGAAGATTCCAAGAAACTGAGAAGGTGCAAGGGTAAGAATGTAGAGGAGATCAAGGAAGTGGGACAAAGTGTGAAACATTAGGGATGAGAACAAGAGGACATTAATGCAGTAGAAGATGAGTCTTCAAAGGGTTACAAAGGGAAAACATGTTTACTCGGAATGAAAGAAAGAAGGGGGAAGCAGAGAATATCCACATGTGTGGTTGACATTAATTTCGAGCGGGAGCCTTCACATGAGCGGATCAAAGTTGGTTCCTGTGAGCTATGCAAAAATGAGCATGGGAGGCATTTAAAGTTTTTTTGTTTTCCATGTTCTCATCAAAAAATTAGTACGTTAGTGATAAGTAATGTAAAACATTTGATAGAAGCAAAACTAAAATGGCAAAAGTAAGTGTAACATAAATGGAAGGAAAAGTTTAAAATGATGTTGAAAGAAACAAAAGCAAGTAAAAGAAAGTAATTTTTTTTGCTTTTACATATTACAATGTCTTTGTTTTTATTTATTTTTAAGAATGTTAATTTATGTACAAGTTTAAGAATTCAAGGCTTTCTTATGATCAAACCAGGTGAAACTCAGCATAATTATTAGTGTCTTGAATCTTGCATGTGAGATTAATGTCTTGTAGGGTGGTACTCAAGTGAGAACTATTGTTCTGCCAACCAACAAGTGTAGGTGGCAATGACAATGGTTTTACAAGTAGGCAGAAGTATTGTTGGCTGCATTGCATGATGTGTCAACCAACAAGTGTGCGCTTACATTCGCATACCATACTAGAAAGACAAAAATATTCATGCACAATGAGCTCAAAGCTAATACTAAGAGATGTATCGATGCACTATTGGTCATACTTTGCATCAAAAACAAAAGGGGGTGTGAATGCATGACATGTTTCAGACTTGAACATTTCACGTTCAGTCAATCAAACTAAAGAAGCATCCCTAAAACCAAAAATGAAATCTTCCTTCTCAACTTCATTAAAGAGTATCTCGTCATCTATATCATGAGAGGAGGGAGCATCTCCAAGATTTAAAGAGGGGACTTCTTTTTTAGGTTCGTTAAAGAACAATTCATCATCTTCCATGTCATAATAGGGGTTTTCACAATTAAGACTCGAACCTTCACAAGCAAAGACTTCCTTAGGGAGTTCATTAAAGAAATTATTTTCTTCCATATCATGAAAACATTCTTGAGAATCAAAGTTCGACTCATCATCATATTTGTAATAAATATCATTCCCATAAGGATAAAGAAGGTCGAAACTAGCTTTAGGTTCATGGTCATCATCGCATATACGAGGTTCAAGATATTCTTGAAAAACCAAGTCATCAAATGGATAGATATAATATAAGGTTTATTTTTTGATTGGGCAAGGATCAAGAACAACCTATTAACATGGATTAGGAATCACAAGTTAAAAACTTGTATACACCCATCCATAGGTTGAGACCTGGTTTTCCTTTGCTAGCTTATACTGCCTCTTGGCCTTAGAGAGAATTTGACAAGTTGAAGGGTCATATGTACTCTCGCAAAAACTACACAAGAGTTCAAAATGCAGAAAGTAAGGAAAATCATTTATGGGTTTCTCAAAGAGAGGATTCCCAACAAGATTAGGGCTCTAGTCTTCTTCTTCTCTAAAGAGTGTAAGGCAAAACAAGTAGGAGGCGGTATGAAGGTCATAAACTCTTGTTGATTGGAAAAAATTCAATGAGTTTGTTAACATGGTCATGGGAAGATTTTGAAGGAAGGCCAACAAAGATGGGGCAAAGATGCGAAGACAAGCAATTGATTAACACTTGGAAAGAGTTGGGAATGATTTTAGAAGTGAAAACTAAGGAGAGAAAACTTAATCACTTTCCCGTATGGTCCATATGATGTTGATGTTTTGAAATGGGTCACTCCGGACACCAACACCTTTGGACTTCTCAGCAGCTTGTGAGAAGCATCGGGAACACTTTCCCTATTGTTTTAATCCGCTTGAGCAAGGTAGAGTGGTGCAACTCAACCTTCTCGCTTGTCAAAGGAGTCGCAACTAACTAGGAACAATCTTGTAGCTAGCAACCCTAATCGAGGAAAGAAAACGAAAACATAAATCTAACTACCCTAACCTTATGTTAAAAAAAGAATCGACTACAATATATTTTGTGTAGAGCAATTAAAAAATTATACCTTCTCTTATTTATGAACCAAATATTCAAATACATAAATCATTGGTCAAATTGATGAACACATATTTTAAATGTTAATTGTTTCTTGTATGGTTAATTGTTGCTTAAATGTATGTTATCATGTATTAGAAATTTTAGTCAATTATATAAAATGTATAACTAAGTAGTGAGTAAGATTTATTTTAAATAATAATCAAGCATTAAAACATATTGTAATCATTCTAAAATTAAAACAACTATAAATTATGTACAAAATATAAAAGTAGATTAAAAGAAATAAAACACAAACAAATTTTAAAATAACTAAGGCAAAGAGGAAAGAAAATTAAATGTTAGGTTGTTAGTTGACCAATTATGTACGTGAACATGGGTTAATGTAAAAAGGGGTAAAAAATAAATAAACAAAATTTACATTACATCATAAGTAAAATATATATAATACGCAATTATGCATGTAAAAAGAAATAAAACAACACATTTATATAGAAAACAGTAAAAGTAAATTTCAAAATTATCAAAAGAAACAAAGGCCCAAAAAAGAAAGAGAAAAAAAATTATTAAGCTTTCATCATTTAGGTATCTAGGATGGAATATGTGTGAGAATAAGAAGGTGATACAAAGTCAAATTTGAATTGATCAATAGGGAAGAAGAAGATCATATCCTTCAAAACTGTCATGTAGTTAATACCAATTTTAATTATAAAAATAGTGGAAAAGAATGCAAAATCAATATCTTTACCTTTGTCCGAATGTTAACCAATAGAACTGGACATTCATCTTCTAGGAAACACTCGAAAGAGGAAACCTGCAAACTAGTAATGACATCATAGAAATAGAGATTCAATTGCACAATAGTGGAAGAGAATACAAAATAAATATCTTTACCTTTGTCCGAATGTTAACCAATAGAACTGGACATTCATCTTCTAGGAAACACTCGAAAGAGGAAACCTGCAAACTAGTAATGACATCATAGAAATAGAGATTCAATTGCACGAAAAAGAACTAGAAATAAAAGAAAGAAACCTCACTGACTGATCATGCCCTAAATCATGAATTGGGTAACATTTGGGTATGAAAAAGTCAGAATCCTTTTGTTGAATAAGCTGCTTGCTTTTATAGATATATTGAGATTAACAAATGGCTACATCTTTCTTGAGAAATTGGCCCAACTAATGGATGAACTCAAATAATTGCGTTCATTCAACTCAAATAGTTGCATTCATTAAACTATCTAGCAATGGTTTGTTTACTTCTTACTTTACTTCATCGCTCCTCATTATATAAAATATCCATTTAAGAACATGTTTATTTATTTAATTAAACACTCTTTTGGATATATATATATATATATCGATGTGGCTTTGCACTGATAGACATATCCTCCTGACATTTTGATTTGATCTAATCTTGGTCGAAGTGCCGAAATTTCAAGTTCACTATGTTGATCTTCCTTAATTCACTTTTTCATTTGTTACCTCTACATGAAAGGGAAGATGAATATGAGTAGGGTTTTAAGCTTCTAATTGCCTCATCCGTCAACCTTAAAAAACATCTTCCCATTCGTTGTTCACTGAATAATATGGCAAAGAATAACGGGGAAGACCGGTTGGACCACTTTGAAGGCTACAAAAAGAAACTGCAAATCAAATCTTCTACTTATGTCAAATGTAAATATATTTGAATTTGTTTAATGATTAAGCCCATGCTTAATGCAAGGGGATCACACTCATTCTTATGAAAAGTTGACTCGGAAAGTAACTATTAGATAAAATTGGCTTTCGCATATCTCCTTTATATTTTTCCTTTCATAACTTCAAATAAATGGAAGCTTATTTGATCTCTTTTCATAAGCAATTTGCAAGCTTTGTTCTCCAATAGCTGACAGCCAAATCTGCAAGTAAAGTTGCATGCCACAGAAAAGTACTCCAATTATCACATCATTCGTTGTCCCTCCTAAAGAATTCTTTATATATCTGATGTTCTCCAGGTGAACTGTAGCAGAAGAAAAAGTAGTGGGCATGCGTTCAACACCGGGAGGTCCTCAAATAGGCAGTTGGTTATCATCAATCCATCCAGTTGTTCTTAATGATGAGTTTATTACATCAGAAATCGTGTGCAATACCAAAGTAAGAAATACCAGACTGTGTGATAAAAAAGAGTTGCAACGGACTTCTTTGAGGGATGTAGTATAACCAAGCTTGATAGTAGGAAATGTTAGTGGTTGATTGGAATTGTCGACACTACTGGAAATATTCGAAATGCGTTGACATAAGTTTTTCTATGTGATTTTTGCCAAAGATTTTTCAAAAACAAATATTAAACAATGTAGAAATGAATTAAATGTCATCTTTGAAGGGAAGAGGAAACTTGATAACCAGAGTGGCTCTGGCCTTGCTCGTTTTATAATTCAAAAGGTGGAATTCCTAGAGAGGTCACGACTGATCGAGAGTGGCAATTTGGAGATATAATCATCCACCCATTTGTCATATGATTCCTCGCCAGGAGGGAACTTTGGAATAAATATGTGGTCATCGAGGTTCATTACCGTTCTCTACCATCCCAAAACTCCTCACGGCCAAAATGACAGGCACCCTAGAGTTTGATTAAATAACAAAAGTTGGGCATTCTGGACCATTGGGTCAAACCATCGATCATCGTTAATGGATTCCTAATACGGTCATGATCATGTAAGAGTTGGGAGTTTTCCACATTTGCATAACTTTAGGAATATCAACACGACTTAGAACTCTTTTTTCTTCTTCCAAAGCACTCCTAATCCTCAGGGGATTGGGTGAAAATTTTGTAAACATGTAAATTAAGAGTCAGAATAGCAAGAAACATTGGAATATGAATCCTAAAGGTCAGACATCCTCTTGTTATATAATTATGTTTAAATTAATTCAAAGACATTCGAGAGTCATCCATTGGCGTAACAGTTACCATATTATTGTTCTTTTTGCTATATTTATTTGAGTTTGTGTTTCATTTCATTTTTTACATTTCATTTCATTCCGTGTACAACTTAGATTACTCAAACTAGCTTTCAAGATTTTACACTCCAATTCTCAAAATTGGGTCTTGCCAATAAAATTGCTCTTCTACTTGATTTCTTCAATTTTTCCAATTTGAAAGCATTAAAATGAATAACAAATTGCATAATGATCCAATTCCGATCAACCACTCATGCATTTGTTATCAATATAGTAAATATCCATGTCATTTAGAGATAAAAGATTGTGGTTCACATTTCTATGTGAACGATTATTAAAATAATAAGAATAGAATTTATTAATATATGAGAGGGATCCAATACCTTACCTTGAGTTGCAATTTATCTTTATTGTTTACGCTGAATTGTAATGGTACTGAACTCAATAAATCTTAGAATTTATGAAGACATGGATATATAAAAACAATATTTTGTCCATTGGATTTATCTCGGGTAATTGGTAGGAATGTTGTTCTCTTCTTCACCCAAGTTAATTCTTACAAGTGATATGATGAGCTTTGTTGTAATCATGTCTTTGAGCCTTATTATTGAGATTAAATAGTCCCTCGACAACAAAACATAAGCAACATTTTATTGCTAAGAGATATAAATTACATTATTTTAGTGTTTAAATTTATAAATCAATTACTTCCTCCTATATGTATATAGATAAAATACTTAATTATGTATTTTTTTAATAATGTTTAAAAATAGTTTCATTAAATTATAGTTCATAGAAAAATATTTTATACTTTATAACTAAAAAAAAATAAAATGTAATTGTAAAAATAACATATCACCATTTTTGAAATAAATGTATAAACAACCTCTAAAGCATGAATATGTCACTGGGAAAACTTGAATCTTAAACTTGGTAAGACCAATATTAACTACTCACTCAAAAACAACATTAATAAGAAAGATGTTTTTGAAACTTGGTAGGACAAATATTAACTACCGACCCAAAAACATCATTAACAAAAAAAAGGTGTTTTTGAAAGATGAATACTTTCTTTTATCAACTCCTACATATTCTCAATATTTTCAAGTGTTCTAACTAATAGAAGAGCAATTTGACTCTGTGTTCGTAGCTTCCCCTCATATATATAGTGAGGAACAATCACTCAATATAGTATAATCACATAACCTTCATTTATATGATAATTATTGGTGGGAAAAAAATTGCCTTTGCTAAACCATATGAATAACCTTGCTAATCTAAATATTCTTTTTAACCTAAAAAAGGGAAAGATAAAATCATATTCACCATTGTGATAGTGAGTGTGCTCCCGTATACAACTTTGCAAATATGTGAAAGACTCCTTGTGGGGTGATATTCTTTCAAGAGTTTTGACAAACACGTTATAAATAATCTCATACTATTAGCCATTAAGCAAGGATTTCGACAATAATCTCTTAACAGCCTCTTACTATCGACCTTTAAGACATGGATTCATCGGAGACAAGACACTTTAATGATGGGATTAAGCTAAATTGTTCTCTTAGCACGAAAAGCGAGTAGATCAAGGCATTGCAAGGTGGGTAGTGGAAAGGTTTGTGGCTCTCTTCAATGGGGTTTTGATGAAGAAGTACACATGATGTTTGTGAAGGAAAAAGTAATAGAGTCCTTTAAAATTATTGGGGCTTTGAGCCAAATGACAAGTAATGCTTGTGATTGATGGACATGGATATGTGAAGTTTTTTGAAAATTGTCATGGTTTTTTTCTCATGCAAAAGTATCATATTAGATAAAAACACTAAAATACCTTAAACATTCAACACTATCAGATGCAAAGTTTAATACAAATTATTATTTAAACTTTCTATGTGATTATTTAGCATTTTTATTTAATTTACAAGAATCATTTTATATTATTATAAAGTTAAAGATAAAAGTGAAATAGTAACATTATGTATTTTAATGGCAATCTTTTAACCATTTTTTATTAAAAAAAAAAAAAAAAATTAACTTTAAATGTGTTAGATATTTTAATCATAATTTTTAACTATGTTTATTATGTATAATTTATTTTCTTTTTTTTTTTTTTCAGGTATTTTAATCATAATTTTTAACTATGTTTATAGTATATAAACATTTAAATGTAGGGGGATTAATAAAAATTTAGTATAAGACATTGTAATGTTTTTTTTTATTCCACAATAATAAAAATAATAGATTTTTGCCAACAAATAATTCATACATAAGTTCATAGTTTATTATAATAGCCAAACTAAAATAGTTAGCAGTTTGTATAGTCACAATACATTTCGGAGATCCATAATGGGTTGTAAATTTTTATTATTATTGCAAGAAAGCTAGTGACTTCATATCTATATTAGCGAAAGGAAACCAAAGGGTCCCTTAATGAGAGGGTTGTAAATTAGTATTATTATGATAATGGTATATATTTCATTATCTTCTCTCATCTCATATTGATTGTTGCAATAAATCATCATAATAAAATATTTTATGGATATGGTTTCAATATTCATGCATGATTTTTATATATTTAAATCTTTGAAAATAGTTCATACTCAAGTAAATAATATATTTACCTTCAATTATTTCCCACCATAATTTAAGGAGTCTTTGCATACAAAATAGATAGGAATAAGATGTAAATAAATATACTTCCCACCATTATTTACGTTTTCCTCAACACTTATATATGAGTAAAATTGTAAATGTATAGACTTACTAGTGGTTACTACCCATCAAAATTTATGCAAGTCTTTGTGCCCAAGTAATTTCACTATCCACTTCACATCTCAATTTATTAGTTCTTGATAAAGCATGACTATAGGATTAGATTTTTCCTATTAACCACTATTAATTTACTTCAATCAATATTTACCAAAACATAATTTATAATTTGAGTGGCAAGGACTCACATGCTCTACCACAATATTTAAAATAGTCTTTGCAAGTCAGGTCTTCTAATTTTTTCATCTAGAAGGTATGAAAATAAATAACAAATTGAATGATAATCCAAACTATCGTAGGTTAAAATTATCAATATTTCATAGGCTCCAAAACTATCTCAGACACAAATTAATTGTAATTTTGGAAACTAAAATATTTTCAAATATAAATATTAAATATTAAGTATTTTTCATAAGAACAAATATTTCAGGTTACACATCTTGAGAAGAGGATGCAATCCTTATATTATAACATAGAATTACAATTCTTTATTTTCTTCATTTCTTCTCAAAGAGGTAAGAGCTAAAACATTGGGAGAAAGGTTTAATGTCAGCTTATACCACAACAAAAATAGTTATGCCTTGTGAAATCACTTCATCTTAGTTTAACAATTTTGTCTCCTCTTAATATTATCGAAATATGCCATTTATAAATTTATTAATATGTAATAAGCAGCCATTCAAAACATCTTTCTATAATTTGAGTAACATCACAACATAGCTAGATAGATTTTACTACCCATAGGTTTTGAACTAATAATCTTAACATCAAGGAGTGTCTTAACAATACACCCAATGGTTGTCAAGGAGTATCTTAATGATACACCCAATGGTCGTCAAGGAGTGTCTTAACAATATATCCAATGACCATGTATTCAAAACCTAGTGGACAAAATGTAGGACGTTTGACAAGTTTGTAACTGCCTCACCCCATATTTACCCACTTTAACATGCTCACTAAGGTAAGCATGAGATGAGAGTTATTGTGCGTGACGTGATTTCCAAGATTCACTTATGGAAAATGGGTTCCACATGTCTAGAACTAACTGCAAAAATTCAGTGACACGTGATCACATTGTTATTAGCCTAACATGACCCAACTCTATTTCTTTTCTAATTCGTTTCCTTAAACTTAACACAAGTTTCTATTTTTGTCATTTTTCAGGTTCTAAATTTCCAAGTTTGTTTTGAGGGCCTAAACGACATTTTAAGGAAAACTGAGAGACTGGACAGTTACCAAATTTTGTTTCACAAATTTTCTTCTCGACCTCCTTGTGAAGATCTTTGAAATGAGGTTGTTGGGATAAGGAATTACTAAGAGTGGGGTGAATCAGAAATTGTGAGGTTACTAAAAAATTATGCTCAATTCTTATATTTCCTTTGACTTGTGCTAGTTATTAGTAAGAGCATTCAGACTACAATTTAAACGTGCAGTAAAGAAAACTATTCACATGAGTACACATTGCATCAATTGAGTAGCACACACATATTGACATAGGTATTTTTTACGTGGAAACCCAAAGGGAGAAAACCACAAATCTATTTGTTATTATTATGTAATTTAAGCACCAATTTAATTACATCAAGTTTTTTGTGAGCACCCACTCACAGGAGGCCCCAACCCCCTTAAGATAGTAAGCCAGCACTTGCTAAGAGGCAACAACCTCTTACGAATGCAGGTCGCTACTTGCTCTAGCCATTTTTCTACTTTTCATACAATTTTCAGACTAAAAACAAAGGCATATACAAATTCTCATAAATATAAGCCTGACTTACTATTGTACCAGCTCCTTCCCTTCAACTCTACAACTCCACTGCTCAATAAGCTCTAGCCTTGACCCTCTGCTCTATTGTAAACATAGTTAACTCTTTGCACTTGACTCTCTTCTCCTCTCTCACTCAAACTCAACACAATTGTTGTATTCCCCCAAATTGCTTCAAAAGAAAATCTGAGTTTTGTTCCTCTTCTACACAAAGGTCGATGTTATCTATGTTATTCTCCTGCAATCTCTATTGTTTTTTTGCTCAGTGCTTTATAATGTGATTTTTCATGGCTTTGTTTGTTGTTCTTCCATCAAAACTACAAAACCACTACAATTGTATTAAGAGGAATGGGCACCTATGAATTCTCCACAATTGTGAATTTGATCCCAGTCTGTCCTACACACTCAACAAGTACCTCTATTGAATTCATCCTACACAGATTACTTGGTCCTCCATTCCTCTTAAATGCCAGAGCACAAAATGTACTTCAGGTATGTCACTTCTTCCTTCTCTAGTTGCAGCACACCATTAGAACTCATAAACTCACTAGTATGGTGTCCCTAAGCCATCTTCCATTAAATTTCTCATGGCATGCAAGTGAAAAAAAGGGAGGTTTGTTTCGGTAGTCGCCATTAATACAATGGCACCAACCTCTCTGTGCACATTTACTTTAGTTGTCAACCCATTTGTCCTTTATATATTGTACCCTTGAGCTATCGATTCATCCATGACTATGACATACTTCCAAGTATGGCACATAGGCCAAAGAGTTGCCGACTTGTTCATACCACAACATACAACTTTTATGAGATAGATCTTGGATGCCTTGGTGCCTGTAGCTTTTCTCTAAATGAAATTTCATAATACTTATGGACTTACAGGTTTCTGGGCACTCACCCACTAGAGTGCACCACTTCTAATGTCGTTTAGTCGCCCTAATCCCTTTAAACATTTGCGCACAATTCTTTTCTTTGTTCATAGCTCGAAAACCCTTAGTCACCAGAACACATGAAATCTCCATAAACCAAGTATTGGGCGTGTCTATCTATAATTGACAGATTGTTAAATGTCGATAAGAACTTTTGTCACCCATCTCTATTATTTTCCACAAAACCCCGACGCTTTTTCCTCCTTTTTTAATTTCTTACGGGCTTTTGAGCCTCCAAATACTTCCATCGCTACCTCAAGTTGATGCCATCCCATAACCCTTTTAGATAAACCTCCAAGCTTCCAAGCCTTCTAGGTTTCCAGGGTTTTGGGATTCTTGCTACCCCAGGTCACTACAATCCCATAATTTTATTAAATAATCCTTTGAGGTTTCAGAGTTCTGGGATTTTGAGCTTCCCACTACCCCATCTCAATGCAATCTCATAATTTTATTAAATAAGTCTTTGGGCTTCTGGGCCTTCTGGGGTTCTGGGCACTGTTACTAAGGGCTTCAAGGTCCTAACTATGAATGATCATTACTTTTGGTCCATAGGGCCATTTGTAGGCTTCTACATACCGTTGGAAAAATAATTTCCAAGGACTATCCAACTATGCTACTTTTATTAGAATTTGAAATGATCTCTTGAGACATAATCCCCTCCAAATTATGGGACTCCCCAACTGTCATATTCATCTTTTATGGCTTCTTCACTAATCCTACTACTTTGATGATTCTCTACAAAAGACTACAACAACCATGGGACTCCCCCTGAGTTGCTTGCTCATCAACGCCAACATTTGTTGCCTCTAATTTTAATGCTAATCTGGTTGACATCAATGCCAACATACTAAGTGCCACCAACCATTCAGACATTGTGAACTATCCAACAATCTCCCCCTTTGGAATTGATAGTAACAAACCAAGCTCCCCCTGAAACCAGGCATAGTTTTCTCCATCGTTGTTATTCTCCTTAGCACAAATAAAATTATCCCCCTTTGTCATCAATGGTAAAGGATTCTCTTGAAATCTACCCTGAGACACTACAACCTACTCTTCACTTCATTCCACAAGATGAGTAGCTACCAATACCCATTGTAATTGGTTCATTTGGATGGAAGGGCCACCACTCCTATCTATTGCTAAAGATACACAAAGGGCTCTCTTGCAAGTGGCTTAGTGAAGATGTAAGCAAGTTTTTCTTTAGTGGCCACATATTCAAGTCGAACAACATTAGCAGCAACTTGTTCTCTTCAGAAATAAAACTTGATAGGAATGTGCTTAGTTTTTAAGTGCATGATAGGATTCTTAGAAATGTTGATAAAAATAGCGTTGTCACACATGATTGGAATTGGATCAGTCAAATATACCTCAATGTCCTTCAAGATCTACTGCATCTAGAGAATTTGGGTGCGGCAAGTGGCAACCGCAATATACTCCACTTCAGCAGTTGATAGAGAGATGGAGTCTTATTTCTTACTCACCAAAGATACTAAGAAATCTCCTAAAAGGAATGTTGCACCAGAGGTACTCTTCCTGTCATCAATATTGCTTGCCCAATCAGCACCATTATCGGCATTCAATTTAAACTCTCTGCTTCTAGCATTCCGAAATCCATAGTTTTTTGTCCCTTGCAGGTATTTGAAAATCCTTTTGACAACAATGACATGGTTTTCATGGGGGAAAGCTTAAAATCTAGCTACCAGACCTGCTATTTGCATGATGTCTAGTCTAGATGTTGTAAGTTACAGCAAGCTTCCTATCATTTATTTGTAGTCAGTCTAATTTACCAGAGATGTCTCATCTTCTCTTCATAACTTACAACTTGTAACCATGGGGGTATTGACTGGCTTGCAATCCACTAGTCCAAATTTCTTCAGGGTTTCTCTCAAGTACTTGGATTGGGAGATGAATATTTCATCCTTTAATTGAGATATTTGCAGCCCTAAGAAAAAAATATAGTTATTCTATCATGAATGTATCTCAAACTTTGTCTACATACAATTTGGAATTATGTCCCAACTGCTCCAAATAACTACTAAAGATTATGCCATCTGCATACACTACCATGATCAATAGGTTATTCAAACTTTATATATAGATTTTTATCTGCGGTTATACTCTTAAATCCTTGTTGTTGAAGGTATCTATCCAAACTAGCATACCAGGATCTGGTGGCCTATTTAAGCCAGTATAAGGCCTTTTTCATTTTGCAAACAAACCCTTCATTTTCTATGAGCATGAACCCCTTTGGATGCTCAATATAAACTTCTTCTTCCAGATCTCCATTGAGAAAGGTTGACTTCACATCCATCTGATACACTTTGATGTTTTTATGACTAGTAAAAGCAAGAAACATTCTGATCGCTTCTAGTCTTACTACAAGTGCAAAGGTTTCTTCAAAATCTACTCCCTTTATTTGGGCATATCCTTTGCGGACTAAGCGAGTTTTATTCCTAACCACTTTACCTTGCTCATTTAGTTTATTTTTGAAGACCCATTTGGTGCCTAAGAACATTTTTCTCTTTGGGTCTTGGAATATGCTCCCAAGTGTTATTCTTCTTGATTTAATCCAGCTCTTCATTCATTGCCTTTATCCAGGACTTATCCTCACTTGCTTGACTAAGATTCTTGGTCTCAATTTGAGATAGTAGAGCAAGGCTTACGTAGCTTGAGTTGCCAAGGAATCTCCTCCTAGTTTGAACACCAAGTCTTTGATCACCAATAATTTGGCTTTCTGGATGTTGTTTTTGTACGTACCTTGAGGGAGTTTTGGACCTTAGTGATGTACATATTTATTCATCTTCTTCATTTGCTTCTGATTCTGCTTGATATAAGAATCTAGTGGATGAACTTTATTCTCTATTTGAGTTCATGTTTATTTTGGAAGACTTGGATTATGGTATTATTTCATCCACTACTATAATAATGCAGTCCTCAACTCTCTTTGTCCTTTTGTTGTAGCATATGTATCCGTTACTTCAGGCTGAGTACCCGAGAAATATACCGTTGTCAGCAAAGGAGTCAAACTTTCCAATATTTTTATCATTCTTTTTGATAAAGCATTTTCTCCCAAACATCTTGTAGTGTTTTACTAATGCGGGTCTCCCTTTCCATAGCTCGTAAGGACTCTTATCACTATTAGGTATGAGTTGTGTTCTATATGCAAGGTACATTGTTGCTTGTGTTGCTTCTCCCCAAAAGTTGAGAGGTACACCTAATTCATCCATCATAGATCTGGCTATATCTTGAATCGTTCTAGTCTTTCTCTTTCCTACTCCATTTTGTTGTGGAGTTCTAGCCATAGAATATTGCCTCCTTATGGCATTATCTTCACATTATTCTTCAAAATCTATTGAAGTGTATTCTACCCCTATGTTTGATATTGAGCATTTGATCTTTAGATCCTTCTTATTCTTTACCTGAGCTTTACATGTCTTAAAATGTTAAAGAGCTTCTGATTTTTATTTTAAGAGCATTATCCATGTGGCTCTGGTAAAATCATCAATAAGCAACATAAAATACCTTTCTCCTCTTGGGATTTTTTCCCTGATTGGAATACAAATATCAGTGTGAATTAACTCTAGAGGTTTAGATGAAGAGAACTCCTTTGTCTTGAAATGTGTCTTGGTTTTCTTACCAAATTGGAAATACTTGCAGATTGAATTATCAGGCCTTAACAGCCTCGCCAATCCTCTTACAACTCCTATCTTACTGACTTTTATCAAACTGTCAAAATTCATATGACCAAGTCTCTTATGCCACAACTGGGTTTTATTTTTCTTGCTCAAATAGCATCTTACTCTAAAATCATCAAACACATATACATTATTGGGAGTCTTGATTGCTTTTCCCACCAAATTTCCATTATTTTCATGTTAGATATCACAATATTTGGATCAATGTCACATTATAGCCATTGTCACACAAATGTCTCACACTAAGAAAGTTGTGCTTGAGAACCTCTACATACAATACATTATGAGCTTTAGTATTTTCATTAAGACAAATTATGCCCTTGCCCTTAATTTTTGTTGAGGCATTGTTTCTGAATGTGACATTGTTCCCTTTCTCCTTATCTTTTAGAGGCAAGAATTTACTTTTATCCCAATTCATATGGTTGGAACAACCACTATCCACATGCCATTTGTTTTCTTGATCGTGTGTTGACAAAGCAAGTCCACATTCCATGTTCTTTCTAGACTTATGTTTTCAATTCTTCTTATCCTTTTGAAAAACTATCGGCCAAGCATTGTTGAAATTAGATGAATACTCAAATCAACTTCTAAATTCACTTGCCTTGTGCTCAAAATTATTACATATGAAGCATTCAACTTCATCAATCAGGGGATAGAAGGGATTTATATTTCTAGGAGGAGAGTTTTGAGATCTATAATTTTGATACTTATTATATCTGAAGTTTTCATCTCTTTCAACTTTGACCCTTCGACAGTCAATAGCTTTATGTCCAGAGATATGGAATTTATAACAATAACCATAAAATAAATTAGAGTACCTGAAGTTGGAAATTTCATGAGTTTGTACATAAAGGTACCTATGTTGTCTTCCTGACTGATTCATTCTCCATTGGTATGACTCCTTTGAGGCGTTGGAATTATTTTTCCACAGATGGGATCCTCTCTTGCTTGCTATCTTTTTATCTTCCTTGATTATTTATTGATGCATCTTTGCATAGCTTTTAGGTTCCTCAAATCCTACGGACCTGAAGGTCATCTTTCTCATAGAAGATTCATGTGGTCTAGAATATCCCAGACTTGCCTTGTTTTCTAGAGACCTTTGACTGTTCAAAATTTGATCTATATTTTTGTCCCTTATGCAAACTTTTCATTTACACCCTTCTTGGTCTCCAATCTCTCAAGATCTGTTCTCAGAGAGATAAATTTTGTCTTGAGACTCTAACAATTTTCTTCCCATTCATTGATTATATCACTAAGAACTTCTTCTTTTGTTTCACTTCTTCTAATTTGACTTCTCGGGACATAATTTCTTCTTTGCATGTTTATGAGATCATCTCCTTCTTTACTTTGAACAACTCATGCTTTAGATGTTTGTTCTCTTCTTCTAGTTTCTCACATGTTTTTTTATTTTTCTTCTAGTCGAAGAGCTTAGTTGTCTTTACTTTTAATGGCTTCTTCAAGTTGTCTTTTTAATAAAAAAATTTCTCATTGTCTGAGTTATACATACCTTCTTCAGCATGTTGCAACTATTCTTTTAGCTACTTGTTTTATCTTCTATCAATTTTTAACTCATTAAGAGTGTTGATGAGTTCCCCTTCAAAGTCCACCTCTCCTCCTCCTCCTTCTTCTTCTTCTTCAAAGTTTGTATTATTTGGTTTCTTGGAGTCAGCTCCAGGTTTTATGAGTAACCACTCAATTGGCTCCTCCTCTAAAGAATATTCGCTATCTGATTTTGGTATTGAGCTATCCTCTTTGGAGTAGAGCCCCTTCTTCTTAGAGGGACTCTTCTTTTGATGTTTTTGAGCTTTGCCTCTTAATGTTTGATCATCTTCTTTTTCTATCTTTTCTTTGTAAGGGAATTTGGATGAAAAATGTCCAAATATTCAACAATAAATCATTTGAAGGGCAGCTTCCCTTTATATTTTCCTAAGCCATGCTTCAGTTTCCTAGCAAGGTGACCCAAATCTTGATCAAATTCGCAACATGAGAAATCTAAACGATCTTTGTGCTCCTTAGCCTTCTTGGACACTTTGAAGGCTGCCTCCTTTGGTTCATACCTCTCTTTTCCTAGTCTCATCTCATAGGTTGTGAGAGTACCAAGCAATTGGTCCATTGTGAGACTCTTCAGATTAGAAATTTCTTCAATGGCAAAGATTTTGGCATTAAATTTCATAGCTAGAGATCTTAAGACTTTTTGAACTACTATATATTCTTTGATAGCTTCACCAAGTCCTTTAACCATATTGGTTACTTCACAAAATTTGAGGAAGTATTATGTTATGCTTTTTTCCTCACTCATTCTTAAGCTTTCAAATCTCATTCTAAAGGTTTGAAGTTTGGCCAGCTTGAATTTATCATATTCTTCATGACTCTGATTGAGCTTGACCCATACTTCCTTAGCAAACTTACAGTGCATAACTTTTACAAGTTTGGATTGACTAAGGCCAAAGAGAATGGCATTCTTGGCTTTAGCATTATTTCCATACATGTTTCTAACATATGCATCTATGGGAGCGACATCAGGGACAACATAATCTACCAGTACATAGCTCCAAACATCTACTCCTCGGGATATAAGATAGGATTCCATCCTAACTTTCCAAAAGGCATAGTTTTTCCCATCAAATACTGGTATCTTACTCGAGTAAGCATCTTTACTCTCTTTCCTAGACATAATTCCTTATGGATCTGTCTTCTAATGGTTAAATTGTTCCTGAAGGAACCGACTCTTATACAAATTTTTGGGATAAGGAATTATTGAGAGGGGGGTGAATCAGTAATTGTGAGGTTATTAAAAATTTATGCTCAATTATTATATTTCCTTTAACTTATGTTATATATTTGTAAGAGCATTCAAAGTACAATTTAAATGTGCAGTAAAGAAAACTATTCACATGAGCACACAGTTCATCGATTGAGAAGCACACGCATATTGACATGGGTATTTTTTTATGTGGAAACTCAAAGGGAGAAATCCATCAATCTGTTTGTTGTTATGATGTAATTTAAGCATCCACTTAATTATGTCAAGTTGTTCGTGAGCACCCACTCATAGGAGGCCCCAACCCCCTTCAAATAGAAATCCACCACTTGCCAAGAGGCACCAACCTCTTATGAAAGCCGGTTGCTACCTGCTCTAGCCATTGTTCTACTTTTCATACAATTTTCAAACTGAAAACAGAGGCATATACAATGCTCAGAAATATAAGCCTCACTTATTGTTGTACTAGATCCTTCCCTTCAACTCTACAGCTCCATTACTCAATAAGCTCTAGTGTCCGCCCTCTGCTTTGTTGTAAACATAGTTAAATCTCTGCACTTGACTCTTTGCTCCTCTATCACTCAAACTCAATACAATTGTTGTATTCCCCCAGATTGATTCAAATGAAAATCTAAGTTTTGTTCCTCTTCTACACAAAGGTCGATGTTATCTTTGTTTTCCTCTTGCAATCTTTATTGTTTATGTTTCTCAGTGCTTGATAGTGTGCTTTTGGATGGCTCTGCCTATTGTTGTTCCATCAAAACTGCAAGACCACTGCAACTACATTAAGAGGAATGAGTACCTGTAAATTCTCCACACTTGTGAATTTAACCTCAGCCTATCTTGCACACACAACAAGTACCTTTATTGAATTAACCCTACACAGATTACTTGGTCCTCCATTCTTCTTAAATTCCCACAGACCACAAAATGTACTTCAGGTATCTCTCTTCTTCTTGCTCTAGCTGCAGCACGCCATCAAAGCTCATAAACTCACTAGTATGGTGTCCCTGAGCCATATTCCACATTAAGTTTATCGTAGTGTGCAAGTGAGAACAAGGGAGGCTTGTTTCAACAGTTGCCATTAATACAATGGCACTAACCTCTCTATGCACATTTACTTCAACTGTTGAGTCATTCATCATATGTATATTGTTCCCTTGAGATGTTGATTCATCCATGACTACGACACACCACCAATTATGGCACAAAGGCTGAGGAGCTACCAACTCATTCTTACCACATCATATAACATTGTTGAGACAAATCCTAGATGCCCTGGTGCCCTTAGCTTTTCTCTAAATGCAATTTCATAAGACTTATGGGCTTTTAGGAAGTGGCATACTAGAGTGCACCACTTCCAATCCAGCTCAGTTTCCCTAATCCCTTTAAACGCTTGCCCACATTTCTTTGCTTCATTCATAGCTCGAAGGCCCTTAGTCACTGGAATATGTGAAATATTCACAAACCAAGTCATGTGCGCGTCTATCGATAATTGATAGATTGTCAAATGTCGGCAATAATTTACATCACCCGTCTATGTTATTTGCTGCAAAATCCCTGTGCTTTATCCTCCCTTTTTAATTTCTTATGGGTTTTTGAGCTTCCGGGCTTCCCGCTACCCCAGCTCACTGCAATCCCATAATTTTATTAAATAATCCTCTGGGCTTACGAGCCTTCCGGGATTCCTACTACCTTAGCTCAATGCAATCCCATAATTTTATTAAAGAAGCCTCCATGATTCTGGGTCTTCCGTGGTTCTGGACACTGCGACTAAGAGCTTCAAGGTCCTAACTATGATTGGTCATTACTTTTGATCTAGAGGTCCATTTGCAGGTTTCGATATACCATTGGAAAGATATTCCGAAGGACTATCCAACTATGTTACTTTCATTAGAATCTGAACTAATCTCTTGAGACATGATTGTTGAAAATAGAAACAAGAAATGCTAAAAATAGAAATGCCATAAATGTCATTGCTATAAATAGCATTTCAGGATATACTCCAACTCCGTTGGAAATAGAAAAAAATAGAAATGATAAAAATAGCATTGCTATAAATAGCATTTCGGGATAGATTCCAATTTTAATTAGTCCCTGAATTAAAATTCGAATTTAGTCTCACTAGCTATTTGAAAAATAATTAATTAATTCATCTTGAGTTAATTAGTTGGAGAAAATCAACATGAAGTTATGTGAAACATGCAACAGTTATCCCTTGATTGGGAGTTATCCCTTAATAAAGAGATAAGGTGAGTTGTATTTGAGTTGTAATTAGTTGTCCGTTACTAAGTTGTCAAGGATAAATTAGTTCCCAAACAGTTGGGGAACTAATTGTGAGTTCAGTCAGTTAATGCATGCATGCATGCAACTAGTGTTCTCCAGATAACTGAATATTCTCTCATAAATAACTCATGCATGTCAGTTCGGAGAAAGACCCAGTTGAGATTAAAGGAAGGGAAAATGTACTATCAGTTGGAGGAATTTTCCTATATAGGAAACTCATCCATGCAAAAGGAATTATCTCCTTTAGGATTGCGCAGTTATTTCAGAGGTCAGTGTTGTGTGTGAGGTGAGAATCACACAAGTTGCAGCTGGAGGACCCAAGAGAAACTGCGCAAGAAAATAGGAGGCTTGGAGGACTGAAGGAAGGCATAGGTGTTGTCTATTCTGTCTATGAGCAGTAGTGAGGGATTGTAGTGAGAGCTAGATAGCTTGACAGCTAAAGCTTTATGTAATCCTGAGATATTTCCACTTGTATGATAATACAGATAGCGGGGTTTTTAGTTGAGACTTTCCCCATAGTATTCTTTTGTGTTTCATGTGTATGATTTCTTCTTCTTTCTTATATGTGTTCTGATTGATCATGCTCAAATTGATTAAACTTCCGCAAAGTTTGTTTGTAGAATTAGATCAAGTATTTTTCTTTGGTATATTGCATTATCAGGTGATCTACAGTGGGAATTTCTACATGGTATCAGAGCTAGCTAATCTGTAGAGAATTTCTACATGGTATCAGAGCAAAGGTGATTAAAGGAGAGAACAGTATCCAAGAAGTTTGAAGTTCGAAGTTTGAGGTTCCTGAATATAGAAATCGAGTTCTTATCACATCTCATTTTCACCAATGGTGTTCAATGATTTAAGACTCGAGTATGCCCTTGATGGCAGAGTGAATTATATAGCCTAGAAGGATCGCATGGAAGTAGTATTAGAGGATAACGGTCTAAAGGACTTCATTGATCAAGAAGTCCCCAAGCCCGCAGTAGCTAATTCTCCTGAATTAGCGGAATGGAAGAAATGTGTGGCTAGAGCAAGGAGAATCCTTCTGGAGGGAGTTTGAGACCACATAGTCTCAAGTCTCCATGGGAAGGAGATAGCGTTTTCGATGTGGAAAACATTGAAAGATCTATATCAAAATAGCAGTGATCAGAGGAAGTTGGCGCTGAAAGACAAGCTTCGGAAAATCAAGTTTGAAGAGGGTGACACGATCTCTACAATCTGAACAAGCTCACCACCTACAAGGATGAGCTTGGAAGTGTAGGGATCACAACAGTCGATGATGACATGGTGAGTCTTGCTCTCCTCAGTCTTCCTAAGCGCTGGCATAGCTACCAAGACTTGGTTAATGGAAGAGAGAAACTGTCAGATTGGGAATAACTTTGGTCGGATCTGATGTAGGAGGAGATAAGAAGAAGCACCAGAGATGGTTCTTCATCCAAGGAGGATGAAGAAAATTGTGCCTTAGCGAGTAAGGCAAAGAAAGGGAAGGAGAAGGATTCTCATCCCAAATCGTGTTCTTCCTATGGTGGGAAGAAGTTTGACAAATCGAAAGTGTGATGCTTTCGTTGTCATGAGGTGGGCCATTTTGCTATAAATTGTCCATTGAAGAAATCCAAGATGCGATCCAAGGAAGGATCTGAAGTTGAGGCATTGGCCTCACAGTTCGAGTTGGATTTCACCCTCTTCGCATGCATGGTTTCATCCATGGTGGGATGTGGTTGGTTTCTTAACAGTGGAGCTTGATTCCACATGACCGGTGACAAGAGTTTGTTCAGCACCTTGGAGGAGAAAGATCTGCAGATACTCATAGCGATGGGTAATGATGAAAAGTATAGTGTCTCAAGTGTAGGCATGGTTGTTTTTCAGAGGGAGCATGGAGCTCGCATTACCTTGACCGATGTCAAGTATGTACCAGGACTAAAGAAAAATTTGGTGTCGATCGCAATGCTGGAAGACAAAGGCTATGATGTAGTCTTCAGTAAGGGAAAGGTTTTCTTTCGACACATCACCACTAGACATGTGAAGTAGATCGGTTCACGAGTCAAGAACCTATATGCTATTGAGGTTCAAGATGCATGCAAAGCCTTGAGGAGCAAGGCAACTATTAGAGACTTGGTGGTTGAGAGGGAGAGTACACTACCTCTCAACATGCAGCACCAGAAGAAGTCTCAGACAATTGTGGAGGAGCCACAATTAGTGAAGCAGCTTCAGGAGGTTGTGGAGCAACCACAACTAGAGAAGATGAGAGGAGATCAAGTGGAGGCATCTACTCATGCAGAGACCTCCAGTAGGGGGGAATTTCAAGCCAAGTGAGCAGAGGGATCACATGCATCCATACCTCCAGGTAGGAGGTGGGGCGATGTGGAGTGACAGTCCCAAGAAGGCTGAAATAGAGGTAGGATATTTGAGGTACCCAACCTCTTTGATTAGACCTTGCTACGGGAGCCCCGATGAGGAGTAGCAGGACTGGCTGAGCGGGTAGAGACAGATGTGGATGGAGCGATAGAGAGAGCTACAGTGCAGGAGTCCCAAGACAGCGCAGAGCTAGTAGGCTACAGCAATGCGAGAGGCACAGGAGTGTTGCACCAGTGTAGGATGGCATAGAGAGGTGTGCAATAGTGCAAGATGTAGGGAGTTGTTGCAGCAGCACATAGGTCAGAGAGGGAGCACTTGTCAGCAGTGGAGGGAGCTTCAGCATCAGAGGGTGTTTCTAGCCCAACAGGGAGGTCAGTTGGGAGATCAGTTACTTACTTCTCAATAACTGAGTTGCAGTGTAGCATTGGGCAGCACGATGCAACATGATGAGAGGAGGTGCAGTGCAGATGCAATGCTTGGAGATAGGACCAACAGTAGCACGGATGCAGTAGGAGGAATCAGTGTGATTGATGTAGTCAGAGATCAAAGTGATCGAGGCTAGAGCAGTCAGATACTGAAGAGCACAGAGGTGCAGAGTTTTTAGTCGACAGAGGCAATAGCAGTCAGAGACTTTGATGGAAGAGGCATCATTCTGATTCAGGTTGGATATTTTTGTGTTCCTAGAGTTGTTGGAGCAACAACACTTGAGAGAGGTGTTGCATGAAAAGCCTACCAAAGGTTCAGGATCGAGGTCAAGTTGAATGCCATTCTTGTTGAGAGGGAGTGTTGAAAATAGTAACAAGAAATGCTAAAAATAGAAATGTTATAAATAGCATTCCAGGATATGCTCCAACTCTGTTGGAAATAACAAAAAATAGAAATGATAAAAATAGCATTGCTATAAATAGCATTTCAAGATAGATTCAAATTTTAATTAGTCCCTGAATTAAAATTGAGAATTAAAATTAGAATTTAGTCTCACTAGTTGTTTGAAAAATAATTAATTAATTCATCTTGAGTTAATTAGTTGGAGAAAATCAAACATGAAGTCTATGTGAAGACATGCAAAAGTTATCCCTTTGATTAAGGAAGTTATCCATTAATTAAGGAGATAAGCATGAGTTGTCTTTGAGTTGTAATTAGTTAGCTCAGTTAACTGAGTTAAGTCCAGTTAAATTAGTTCCAAACAGTTGGAGGAACTAACTATGAATTCAGTCAGTTAATGCATGCATGAATGCAACTAGTGTTCTCTAGATAATTGAATATTCTCCCATAAATAACTCATGCATGTCAGTTGATATGTTTTCTTTCAGAATTGATTTATTAAATTGGATGGTAGGGAAGGGACGGTCACGAGCTAGGGTTTGATGCAGGGTTTGCCCCTGGCAGACCTCCAACAGTGACAGAGGGTAGGGGAGACCACAGCAGATCAGGACAAGGTATCATTTTCATGGGTCGTAGAGAAAGAACGACTAGGGCAGGTGCGAACTAACGGAAGAATGATGAGCCTGACAGGGGGGGGTGATCCCCTCCTACAAGAATGTGACAGCGGGAGAAGCAAGCAGAAATGGGAGTATAGGAAGTCAAGGAAAAAGGGGCAAGGACACACCGATCATGGGAGCGCGCTGGCACGCTGGTCTAGGAGGAAAATTCCTGCCCAAAGAAGCAAAAAAACTGAGGTTTGTCATCCCCAAAAACAAACTGGAGGAATATAGAGGGTTTATAAAAGATCATGCGCTAATCTACAAATTCATAGGGGCCTGGCCTATAAAGAAGGAATTGGTTAAATGGATACAGCAGCATTGGCAACCGAAAGGTCACATAGACTTGAAACTAGGAGTGAAAGGCTTCTTTTCAGTCGTATTCTCTAACTTAGAAGACAAATAGAAGGTATTTGATGGCCCTTATTTCTTCAATAATGCTAGTTTATTTATGCGCCACATGGAAGAATGTTATAACCCGGATCGGGAAAAAAAGCTGGCCGCGTCAATTTGTGTTTGCCTGTTTGGCCTCCCAATGGATTTCTAGGACCCAGAAATCTTGGAAGGAATAGGTAACTTGATTGGGACCTTCGTCAAGTTGGCTGACACAACAAGAAAAGGAAGGTTCACTTCTTATGCCCGGATTTGTGTTTATATGAACAGTACAAAACCTCTTCCTGATTGCATACAAGTAGAATATCATGATGAAATCTGGAAACAACCTCTACATTATGAGCACATACCCTTCAAGTGTAGGAGATGCCATGAATATGGGCATCTATTCAGATTTTTCCCTCAGAACCTCCCGGAGCCCACTCAAGGAAGCAAGAAGGAAGAAGGATTTGGTATGGAAGCAGAAGGGGGATTTCAGGAGGTCCACAAGAGGAAAAGGACCAAAAACTGACAAGTAACCATAAGAACCCACAGAAAGAGAAGGAACAAGAAAATCAGAACAAATTCATTGTGCTATAGGAAGAGGAAATGGAAGAGATCAATGAGGAAAGTGACGAACCAATAGAGCCAATAAAGAAAGATAAAGGGAAAAAGCAAGAGCAGATCAAAACAGTGGAAGAAAATGAAGGGGAAATAAACAAAATGCATATGGAGAAAAGCCAGATGGAGATAGACCCACAGAAAGAAAATTTTAGCGAAGAGGAACAAGTGATGAAGAGATTACTACAGGAATGGAGACACCTTGATGAGAGGTTCATCCCAGAAGACCAAAAGCAGTGATACAAAGAAATGCTTCAACAATATAAAATGAAACTAGGAACAATCATGATAAGTCAACCCAAGCATCTAGGATCATAGGGGGGATAGGGGCAGGAATCAGGAGACTAGGAAAAGGAGGGAAAAAAAGGGGAAGAAGACCCATGAGTGAATCCATCCAAATGGTGGGAGAAATGCTTGTTAACTCAGGAAGAGTGGTGCCATTATCAGAGGTGTTCCACCAACCAATCAAATTGTTGAAATGATAATCACAACCTGGAACATAAGATGTCTGAACAGTAAAGGGAAACAAAGATATCTCAAAGAAATACTAGGGAAAGATAAACCTAGTGTGATGTTAATTCAAGAAACCAAGATCAGTGAACTAAAATTGAAGGAGATCATGGGAAACTTCAAGCCCAGGTGTGAGATAGTAGGACAAGATGTTATAGGAAGTGTAGGCGGTCTGGCCATACTCTGGAACCTTGAAGAAGTAAGATTCGAAGAATGGGTAAGTATGCCAAGAATCCTCTCTGGCAAATTTAGAAACATTGGATCCAAAGAATGGGTTCTCCTCTCAGGGGTCTACGGTCCTCATATCCCAGGAGAAAGAAGGACTTTCATCCGAAACTTAGTAAATGTGTGAGGTTTGCATCAAGATACACCATGGATTACAGGAGGGGATTTCAACATGATTACATCCTTGAACGAAAAAAGAGGAGGTGTGAGAAGAATAGATGGAGATATGGAGTTGTTTGCAGATACCATAAATGTCCAGAGGCTAGTGGATATCCTAACTAATAATGGGATGCACACCTGGAATAACAGAAGAGAAGGGAAGCATCAAATTGCCTCAAGGTTAGACAGGTTCCTAACATCTGAGCAGATCATGAGTAGATACATTTTTGTGGAAGGAATGATATTACCTGGGATGGGGTTGGACCACTGGCTGGTTAGATTAGAGATTGATCTCAAAGCCAGCCCTAAAAATCATCCATTCCTATTTGAGGCTTTCTGGCTCAGAGACCCTAAGTTTATAAACAAAGTAGAGGATTGGTGGAAGTAAAGTGAACAAAGGGGAAGAAACAAAATGCAAACGTTCCAACTTAAGTTGAAGGAAATGAAGCAAAAAATCAAGAAGTGGAACCAAGAGGAATTTGGAAATATAATACAGGACCAACAACAGTTAAATCTAAGGATGATGGCAATACAAAAATAAATTATAAGGGAAGGTCAAAGTGAAGAATTAGCAGTAGAAGAAGGGAGATTGGTTAGCCAAATAGAGGAAAGAAGGAAACGGGAAGAAATCTTATGGTGGAAAAAGTCAAGAGTGAACTGGTTAAGGGAGGGAGAAAGGAACACCAAATTTTTCCACAAGGCAATGGTACAGTACAGACAGAGAAACAGAATCTTTTCCCTGGAAAATGAAGGAGTCTGACAAAATCAGCATGAGGATATGGAGGAAACCCTGGTTAGACATTTCAAAGATTTTCTAATGGAATCACAGGAGGAATGGCAAGAAGCAGTTCACAGAATATGCAATCAGATCCCAATATGATCACCAGAGACCAAAACCTTGCTTTAATGAGAGCAACTATGATAGAGGAGGTTGAGGAAGTGGTGAAAGCACTGGAGAAAAGTAAGGTCGTGGGACCGAATGGATTTACGGCAGAATTCTATCAAGCTGCATGGAAGTTCATAGGCACTGACATCCTGGAGGTGGTGGAAGAATCTAGAAGAAATCAAAAGGTATGTCTAGGTTTAAATGCCACCCTCCTCTCTCTCTTCCCTAAAACCTCCAAGTTAGATGACCCGCGGGGCTTTACACCTATTGCCCTTTGTAATGTTATTTATAAAATTATTTCCACTCTGATAGTTAAAATATTGAAACCAGTTTTGCCTAGTATTATATCCCCAGAACAAACAGGGTTTGTGGAGGGTAGACAGATCTTAGATGGACTGATAGCATCCCAAGAAGTGGTGCACTCACTAAGATCAAAAAATATGGTTGGAATGATGATTAAATTGGATCTCTCCAAAGCCTATGATAGATTAAATTGGGAGTACATGAGGAAAGTTTTGGAGGCCTTTGGTTTCTATAACGGATGGATAGAATGGATCTCGGTGATGATATCCACCCCGGTCTTCTCAATCCTCTTAAATGGAACCCCGTCATCCACCTTCAATGCCACTAGTGGTCTTAGGCAAGGGGATCCCTTATCCCCCTTCCTCTTCATCATTGCTGCAGATGGGCTAGGAAGGTATATCAAAAAGGAAGTGCAGGAGGACAAACTCAAAGGGATAAGGGTCTGGGGGAATGATCTCCCGATAACCCACCAGCAATTCGTGGATGATACCATGCTCTTTTGTTATGTATCTCTCACAGAAGTCAAAAGGATGAAAGACATCCTTGATCTCTTCATGGAAGCCTCGTGCACTCAAATTAATAAGAAGAAATCATGCACTTACTTCTTCAACACAACTGGTAATTTAAAAACCTACCTTGCAAGAATTTTGGGATTCAGGGTAGGAGAGTTACCCACCAAGTATCTAGGAATACCCTTGGCAATCAATTCTCTCAAGATGGAAAATTGGTAGCAAACTATCCAGAAGATCTTAGGAAGGCTAGCCAACTGGTCTTTCAAATATATAAACCTTGCAAGAAGAGTAATCCTGGTAAAAGTAGTCCTGCAATCAATACCGATTTACCAACTATCTAGGATGGTAGCCCCGAAAGGGGCATGTTCCAAAATGGTGGAAATGTTCAAGAAATTCATATGGAGAGGGCCTCAACAGCAGAAAAAATGGGCTTTGATATCCTGGCAAGGATTGACCAGAAAAAAGGAGGAACAGGGCCTAGGATTGAGGGATCCATACCTCATCAACCAAATTATGGGAGCCAAGTTGTGGTGGAGATGGATGGTAGGAGGAGGAGACCTCTAGAAATGAATATGTATGAGGAATTATAACATGCCAGGGAAAGTAGAGGATATATTACGGTATGCAGACCCACCAAGAGGATCTACCATTTGGAACTTGGCAAGCCAAAACAGGGACATAATCATAAACCATGCTTTTTGGGAAATACGAAATGGAAAAACAGCAAAGTTCTAGGATGAGGCTTGGCAACAACGAGAAAAATTAAATGGAAAGCAAGAACTCAGAAATCTTCTACAGTTCTCAAAAGATGTAGGCCTAAATCGAGTAGATGAGTTCTGAAAAGAAGACCATAATGAGGAGAATTGGAGAGTTTGGAAAAACCCAGAAGAATGGGGTCAAAATATAGAATAAGAATAGAGAGAGCTATATGTAAAAGAAATGGCAACAAGAAAGATATCTATTAGAATAGGACCTGATGCCTTGAGATGGGGACACTCTATGAAAGGGACTTTCACAGTCAAAGAAGCATACGGTTTAAAAACTGAGAAAGAACAGGAAGGACTCCAACATCTATGGAAACAAATCTGGCATAGAAAATGGTGGCCGAAATTTGCTCACTTCCTCTGGTTAACATGCAAGGGCCGAATTTTGACATGGTACCAACTTCAGAAAAGAGGGATGCAAGGACCATCCCTATGTGATCTATGCAAGTAGGACAATGTAAATATAGAACACTTAACGAATTCATGCCAATTCGCTCAACATCAATGGGAAGCTATTTATGAGGTCTTTGAAAGGACAGATAGGAATCAACAGAGCATAAGAGAGATAATACAACATTGGGGACGAGGGCACTTTACCAACCTGGTTCTAAATAGAGCTTGGGGGTTAATAGTAGGATTTAATATTTGGATGATATGGAAGGAATGGAACCGACAGATTTTCAAAAATAAGGAATCCACTCCAGAGCAAGTATGAAGAGGAGTAATAGAACAATCAAGGAAACCATCCTAGTAGAAGAATGGTGCCAAGAGGACTGGGAGACCTCGCCACAAGAAGCAAGAATTCTAAAAAAGATAAACCTAGCCAAAGAAATGGTGGGAGTGCATACATGGAAAGCAACAGGGAAGAGCAGGGAATTACCCCAAAATTTCACCAGACCAGCAGAAGGATTCATGAAATTGAACTTTGATGGAGCCTCCAAAGGGAACCCAGGTATTGCAGGGATAGGTGGCTTCTTCAAAGATTGCCAAGGTAGGGTTAGATTGTTGTATTCGGCACAATGCGGTATGATGAGTAACAATGAAGCAGAACTAGTGGCAGTACAACAAGGTATGAGAATAGCTATCAGGATCAGGTATAAACAACTGGAAGTTGAAGGGGATTCATTACTAATAATCTACATGATGAGGAAACTTTAAAACGGAAAGTCATGGGACAAGCTGAGCCAAAGCTGGAGAACAGCAAGCCTCATCCAAGAGCTGGCAGAAATAATGAAACGGTTTGATTATATGATAATCAAGCACGTAAAAAGAGAAGGGAATAAAGCTGTTAATTTCCTGGCCAATGGGGGGTGTAATCGGCAAGGAGGACACATGGAAAGAACATGGCCTATACAACCAAGGGATACAAGAATGGACCCGCTAATTGAAATATTAGCCCAAGATGACTATCATGACCAGGCACAATGATAATGACCATAACAAACCCCCGATCAGGGTGACGGAGTGGGTAATCAAAATAATAATAGATATCAGAGACCAGGAGGCAAAAGGACTGCCTACCACTGCCCACATGATTATATCGCAGGACATGGTGGAGTCCCGCATGTCTGTAGCAACGTCAAAAGGGAGAAGTGGCGTTTGGTATGTAGGTAAGAGGAGAGGTGGTAAGGATGGCAGCATAAGGTGGATGGGATGGCAGGTAGGTAAGACAGAGTATGAAAGGGAGCGCAGAGGAGGGAGGATAGCTAGATGGCAGGGTAGCGAGAGAATGAGAGCGGAGGACCAACCATACTTGCATCAGCGAGCAGGCATAGTAACCACGGGTACATTAACTATTTTCTTTCTGTAATTCATGAAGGAAAGTCCAGTATGCTGGGTGGGGGAAGAAATTTGAGCCAAGTTGGGAAGGAAATACCATGGAGAGAAGTTATGTTGCGCAAAAAGAGCAAAAGCAGTGAGGAAGAGTGGCCCTGTAGCTGTGCGTCGATGTTGGTTAGGCTTGAGGGCATAGAAACTAATAGGGAGTGGTGCATTTCGCTCAGGGCTAAGGCTAGTGAGGCTAGAGAGGATTTTATCAGGTGGAATGGAGGACTGAGGGTCCAGAGAAGTTCCTTAGGCTGAATTTCTAGGTAGATAGGGGGAGTTATGGTAGCAGAGAAGAGCAAGACTGGGAGGGGAAGTTGGGTATGAAGCTAAGAAAGGAATGGGTGACATGCAAAGGAGGTAGTGCTGTGAGGGGAGGGAGTGGCGATGGCAAGCAAGGCAGGGGGAGGGAGGAGAGTCTCAGTGCGAAGCTCCCTTCGTTCGCTCTACCAGGGTCGGACAAGGAATGGGTTAGCCTGAGGGACCTGTTGTGGCCACCAACAACACCCCTCCTTATGAAGTGTTATTGCTAATACTAAATAAGTGGGGACCCTCAGTAAAAATCTAAAAAAATCAATTAGTGTTATATTTCCTTTTAGATGAAACTTACAACATCATGGACTTAGGAAAATACCTTGAAGAATCTAAAAAAACCTAAGTTTCTTAATGAAAAAAAGTAAAATTCACTCCTTAAGAGATATCGCATCTCTCAAAGAATGATAGGGTACCTTCTAATGAGTTAAAATGATAAAAAACGCGAGATTACAACGCGAAACTTCATCGCATCGCATACATTAAAGAAACACTCACATTGAAAAAAAACTAAAAATCGCCGATATGCAATATCGCATATCGTGCATCTATAACGATCTGCGATACTGCGATACTACGAAGTTGTGATGTTGCGATATTGCGATACTGCGACCTTGCGATAGAACAGCACGATGAAATTGCAATATTGAGATACAACGATATGCAATATCGCAAGGCAAAATCGCAGGACCTCTCCATCGCAGTTGGTTCTGGCTCATTATTCGAGAAAACTTTTTTTAAGTCAAGAACTGGTCATGCATTTTAATGCCAATTAATGAGTTGTTGACAGTTGTTAATGAAGTATGGTGTTGTGTTTTTCGAAGAACTAGTTCACGTAAGGTGGCATGATTTGCGTATCTTCTGCATATAAAGTTTTCTTGACATTATTTTTTATCATTACTTCCACCTCAAATGTAAGCTGCAGGAAAGAAGGACGAAGCATTATACAAGGCAGTATGCAGAAAACTATGAGGAGGAAAGGCAGCACTCCAATGTCCATTTCGGAAGGCACACCTAATCCACTTAAGGGAGAAAAAGAGCCGCAGAACTCTTCTGAGGCATCCATCACAGATTTCTCATATACAACCATGGTTGAATAGGTATTGAATGATGCTGATACCAGAAATAGACAGTTTAATTCTCAGGGTCAAGAGCTCACGGAATCACTATTTTTACAAATTTTGAGCTTTATACCAAATGAGAGAAAAATGTGCAAGAGGCAAAAAACGCATCAGGGAAGACCGGATCAAGAAATAGAGGCAGTTTCCGATGCGCGATTAGCGCTTAGCACTAATCGTGCATCACTGAGAAAACTGGCTCGAAAAGGAAGGCTCCTAATTACTCAGTCACCTATAAGCCCCGAAAATTGCAAGAAAGCAGCGATAGAAACAAACTGGAAACAAAAGACTAAAGGAAAAGCAGAAGTAGTCCAACGGTTAACCAAGTTGAAATGGGATTTTTACCAGGTATACATGGTAATGTCACATAGTCATTGGATGACTCTCAAGTATATCATCAATTTTACTGAGAAGATAATGCCATCTCTTGTCGATTCTGTTTGCTTAACTCAACCAAAGACGGAAGACAATCAGCCGACTCCACTTAGGAAAATATTGAATGCTTGCGACGTTAAGGAGAAAATGTAGAAATAGTTAGATATTAGATTTAATTTTAGAAATAGTTTTGCTTAGAAAGAGGACGGTCATTTAAACCAAACCCTCAATTTCTATAAATAAGTTATTTAGTTAGTAGTATTTAAACCCTTCTCATGCATTTAGAGAAGGGTCCAGAAATTTATCAAAAACTTGTCCTCAGAACATGCACTTTTGCACCCTCAGAGGAGGTTTTGGTGAATGAATGGAACAGGTTTTATTTGATATTTGCATTTGATATCTGCTACTGATGTTGCACTTATGTACTCTTAGTGGATGTTAAATCAAGGAGAGATAAATCAATTGTCGCTTGAAGCTCATGAGTAGGACTAGTTATAAA
>APFE031212139.1:34324-109746 GCA_000404065.3 Pinus taeda | reverse complement strand
TTATGTATTTTGCTATTTTGTCGATGATATGTATTGTACTCGGTGCCATTTTGATATATTCACCTTTACATGGTATATAAATGAGCAAACTTTGCATATTGTGTCTTTAATGGCTTGGAATCATGGTTTTACATCTTAAAAATAGTTTTATTTCATTAAAAATTAATTATTTAATGTATTTTTTTAAAACCGGTTCGTTTAAACCAAACCAGTCCCGGTTAGACCGGTTCCGGTCGGTAAACCGGTTCATTAGGTGGACCGGTCCGATCACCAGTTCCGGTTTTAAAAACATTGATTCCTGCACAAAGGAACGTGGTTGTCAGGCGAGATGTGAAGTTCGAGGAGGAGAGAGCTTTCATGAGGTCACGGGAGTTAGTGTAAGGACTGTAAATAATTTAAACAGCTATTTACTCTGAATAGAATATGAAATCTTCATGAACTTGCTTTAAAATTTAACAAAATTTCATATATCAAATTGATTGATTTGATGAGAAGTACCTACCTGGTTTCCTGCAGATGAAGAGGCTTCAGAGTTGCTCCAGCTCTCGCTCCCGTTACCAAAAAACCATAACCTCCCAGCCAAACTAAGTACAACCTAGATACTTAGTCCAGATTGCTTCTCAATTGCTGCGTGCCCAAAAACTTCAAAACAAACAAGGCTTAGTCCTTTCTGTTGATAACTTCCTGTTACAAATTTTCCTCCTCTCAGCTGTACTTCCTCCAACCACCCTTTGATTATTCATTTCTTCCCCCCTTGCTCTCAAGATAACCTTCCTTCTTTTAAATCTCCATTCACCGCCTCCCTCCATCTCTGTGTCCTTATTTTGGTACGTGTTGATTTTATAAAACAAAATCTTATTTGATTTGGTGATTTTATTCGAATATCTAAATTTTATTTGATAAAGTTTATTTATTATTTTAATGATTTTAAAATTAAAATTTTAATTTTATTATTTAATTTCATAAATTTTAATTTACAAATTAAAATTTTAACATTAAAACTAACATTTTATGTTCATTTGAGGGTTTATCATAGATATAGTGCGTTACATACGGGTCCATGCATACGTAGCTATCGTATGGAGGCTTCGTATGTATGCTAATACTTGTATTTTATTTATAGCTATAGGTGGGTCATTACATACATCCCTCCTTCCAAAAAACTTCGTCCCGAAGTTAGGGTTTCTAAAATATATTAATGATTATTATGAGTATATAAGTGTTTACATTTACAAAATTGAATTTGTTTTCTTTAATATTTTTAAAATTTTACAACTATAATAACCATATTCTGCCCCAGTTGGTTTCCCAACGATTCTATAATCCTATCCATCCTCTACTAGAGTATGCCATGGCATCAGTTATACTGACTAACCATTCATAGGCTTTTAAGGGTATCAGCGTCGATTATATCAACCTGATTGCTCAGTAGGCATCTGACAGTCATCATCACACATCTAGGGGAGCGTGATTCGCACAGTCCTCCCATGACTCCATGTTTCGGAGGATAAACGGTGGGTAATACCTCCACCCCTTCCAGTGGGATCAGAGTTAACACCCTATCATGGAATCTCTTTGAGCCTTAATTGTTCTGAAGTTTTTGTCATCACGTGGTCATTTTGGTAACGATATTATCTGCAGCATAAACACTTGTCCATACATTTATAAAATATGCATCAACATATTCAAAACAAATAGTTTATGTATAATTCATAGATGTTAACTACAATATAACATACTTGGCCATATTCTACTCATGTTATTAGCTTTCATATTAAAATGTAATCATTCTTTTTTTCTATCTCATCAATCATATCGATATGCATAAATAAAACAAAATTATAATATCTTAATTCCCATCAAAAGCAAAATTACTCAAATATTTAAACGGTGGGTAATACCTCCACCCCTTCCAGTGGGACCAGAGTTAACACCCTATCATGGAATCTCTTTGAGCCTTAATTGTTCTAAAGTTTTTGTCATCACGTGGTCATTTTGGTAACGATATTATCTGCAGCATAAACACTTGTCCATACATTTATAAAATATGCATCAACATATTCAAAACAAATAGTTTATGTATAATTCATAGATGTTAACTACAGTATAACATACTTGGCCATATTCTACTTATGTTATTAGCTTTCATATTAAAATGTAATCATTCTTTTTTTTCTATCTCATCAATCATATCGATATGCATAAATAAAACAAAATTATAATATCTTAATTCCCATCAAAAGCAAAATTACTCAAATATTTAAACGGTGGGTAATACCTCCACCCCTTCCAGTGGGACCAGAGTTAACACCCTATCATGGAATCTCTTTGAGCCTTAATTGTTCTGAAGTTTTTGTCATCACGTGGTCATTTTGGTAACGATATTATCTGCAGCATAAACACTTGTCCATACATTTATAAAATATGCATCAACATATTCAAAACAAATAGTTTATGTATAATTCATAGATGTTAACTACAGTATAACATACTTGGCCATATTCTACTCATGTTATTAGCTTTCATATTAAAATGTAATCATTCTTTTTTTTCTATCTCATCAATCATATCGATATGCATAAATAAAACAAAATTATAATATCTTAATTCCCATCAAAAGCAAAATTACTCAAATATTTAATATTTACTTTGATAACTATAATTCAATAAGATCAATAACATATTCCGTCTTGGTATCCACATACCAGTGGAATTAAACAGATAACATATCATAAAAATTCACGTTTATATGTGATCATTCCAAAATAGTTATGAGTTTCTGATTTAAAGTAAAGTAACTATATACAAAACATGGTTTAAAGTTCTTCAAAATTGACACAAGTTGGGATATCTTTGACATATGATTTCCATATCTTCCCAAGTAGCCGATCCAGGACTATACTTGTCCCACTGGACCTTAACTTGGTCTACCAGACGATTCCTGAGCTGTCGAACTTTACGTTCCAGTATACGTAATGGTTCGACCGATATGATTCCTTTGTCTGATATCTGTAGTTCCTTCCATTGAAGGTTATGAGATTGGTCACCTATGTAATGCCTTAATACAGATACATGAAATACATTATAAACTTTATGCAGGTGAGGTGGCAGTGCAAGATGATAGGCGACAGGTCCAACTCTTTCCATGACTTTAAATGGTCCAATAAATCGGGGTGACAACTTTGTCCCTTTTCTGAATCGAATAGTGATTTTATTCGGTTTGATGGGGATGAAAACTTGATCCCCTACTTCATAGTTCCTATCAGTTCTGTGAGCATCAGCATAACTCTTTTGTCTATCTTGTGCTTCTTTTAACCGTTGTCTAATTTGTTTTACCTGCTCCTCCATTTCTTGGATTAATTATGGCCCTACTATCACTCGATCTTCTAACTTGTCCCAACTTAACGGTGTTCTACAAGGTCAGCTGTATAATGCTTCAAGTGGAGGCATTCCAATTGAGCTGTGGTAACTGTTATTGTATGCAAATTCATCTAAGAATAAGTACTTTTCCCAGTGCGATTGTTGATCCATAACATACATCCTCAACATATCTTCAAGTACTTGATTTACCCTTTCTGTTTGCCCATCAATTCCAGGATGATAAGTTGTACTCAAATTTAGTTGAGTTTCCAAGGTTGACTGCTTGCAAGTCCAGAATCTTAAAGTGAATCGTGAATCTCTATTTGATATGATCTTCTTAGGTAATCCATGAAATCTGATAATTTCATTTATGAATACTCAAGCTACGTTAGCAACTTCGTAAGTATCTCTTACGGTAATGAAATGGGCACTTTTCGTTAATTTATCCACTACCACCAGAATAGCATTGTGTCTTTGAGAAGTAAGAGGTAGCCCAATGATAAAATCCATAGAAATGATCTCCCATTTGGTCCTAGGAATGTCGTGAGGTTGTAAGAGACCTGCTGGATGACAATGATCAGCTTTTACTTGTTGACTTTCCAAACATCTTGTAACAAATTGAATGATATCACGTTTCATGCCCGACCAGAGGAAGAGTTTTTTGGTATCAGTATACATTTTCTTTACTCCAGGATGTGCACAATATACTGCTCTGTGGGCTTCCTTAAGGATGGTGTTTCGAAGATCCCTATTATTAGGAATATACATTCTTCCATGAAATCGTAAGATTCCATCATCTTCTAGTTCATATCCTTCAAACTTAGATTCTTTTGGCTTTTTACTTTCAAGACTAGATCTTACCTTTAAGTACTAGCTATCTCTTATGAGATGTTCAAGTACTCGTTGCCTTAAGTCTCTTTTGATAGGTATGAGAGAAAATATCCGGGGTTTTCTGCTTAAAGCATCTGCCATTACATTTTCTTTTCCTTTAATATATGATATTCCAAAGTCATATTCACTTAAGAATTCACTCTATCGTCTTTATCTAGCTTTCAAGTCTCTTTGGGTGAACAAATATTGTAGACTTTGATGGTTGCTTTTAAGCGTAAAACTTCGCCCCACTAGATAATGTCTCCAAATCTTTAAAGCTAGTACTACAATGGCTAACTCTAAATCGTGAGTAGCATAGAGTTCTTCATGAGGCTTTAAATTTCTTGAGACATATGCTATTACTCCTCTATCCTGCATTAATACTGCACCTAACCCATGTTTGGATGCATCAGTACATACCGTAAAATCTTTGTCCATATCAGAGACTCTTAAGGTTGGTGCACTAGTCAGCAGTCTTTTGAGTTCAGAGAATGCTTTATTACATTCCTCAGTCCATTCATACTTAACACCTTTACGTTGAAGAGTTGTAATCAACTTTGCAATTTTGGAGAATCCTTCCACAAATCTTCGGTAGTAACCGGCTAAACCCATAAAGCTTCATAGTTCATGTGCATTTTTTAGTATTGGCCATCCCATGATTGCTTTTACCTTCTTAGGGTCTATTGAGATCCCTTCACCTAATATGATATGACCTAAATAATGAATATTTTCTTGAAAGAACGAACACTTGGATAATTTTCCATATAACTGGGGTTTTTTGAGGCAGGATAATACTATTTGTAAATGGTCTTCATGCTCTTTCTCATTCTTGGAGTAGATGAGAATATCATCTAAAAACACTTGTACAAATTGATCAAGATATTTGCGGAAAACACTGTTCATAAGATTCATGAATATTGTTGGTGCATTAGTTAATCCAAATGGTACCACAGTAAATTCATAATGCCCAAAGCATGTTCGGAATGCAGTCTTAGAAATATCGCTTTCAGAAATCCTTAGTTGATGATAGCCTGATTGAAGATCAATTTTTGAAAAGACAGCAACTCTTTTCATTTGATCGAAGAGGTCATCAATTCGAGGCATAGGATATCGATTCTTTATTGTAGCTTGATTCAAATCTCGATAATCTATGCATAATCTTAAGGATCCACCTTTCTTCTTGACAAAAATTACAGGAGCACCCCAAGGTGATATACTGGGTCGAATATCCAATAGTTCCTTCAATTGAATTTGTAATTCTTGAAGTTCCGGAGCTGTCATTCTATAAGGTGTTTTAGAAATTGGTTGAGTACCAAGTTTCAATTCTATTGTGAGGTCTAGCTCTCTTTCAGGGGGTAATCCTAGTAGTTCCTTTGGAAATACATCTGGAAATTCGGCTAACACCAGATACTGTTTTAAGGATGGTCCTTTTTCTTTACTTACTTCTTGAATTACATATGCCTGACAACCTTTCCTTAAACAACGCTTCATTTTCCTTGCTGATATATAGCGTAAAGATACTTTTCTTTTGATACCTTGAATTTGGATCGCCTCTCCTTCATCATTTATACCGATAATTCTTTTCCCATAATAGTGTACCCAAGCTTGATGAGCTTCTAACCAATCCATACCTATGACAAGATCATAATCTCTTAGGGTTGTGACATACACTTTCAATTTAGTTGAATAGGCCCCTAGATCAATTTTGCATTGATCCACACTTAAGTCTATGGATTGGAATTCTCTTGAGGCCATTTCTACCTGTCTGAAATCATTTTATTTGTGAGCTGCCAGCCCACATTTATTTAATCTAAGTTGCACGAAACGGGGAAACGGGGAAGCGAAACGAAACGCGAAAGCGAAACGAAACGCGACCTCCCCAAATTTTGGAAACGGGGAAACGCGAATATATATAATAATATATATATATATATATATATATATATTATAAAACATTTATAAAATTATTAATATATATATGTGCAATCATAATGATGAGAGAATGAGAGGCACTGCTATTTTATAACTTTAGAAATGGTTTCTAGAAGTGATTAGAAACCCTAAAAAAAAATAAAAATTAATTAGAAAAAAATTAAAAAAACAAGTGTTATTTTGTGGGAAACGGGGCCCGTACGGCGTGGAAACGCGTTTCCGTCCGTGGAAACGTGTGGAAACGCCTGGAAACGTGTGGAAACGTGCCCGTACGGACGGAAACGCGTTTCCACGCCGTACGGTACGCGGAAACGCGTTTCCATTTCGTTTCCGTACGGAAACGGACCCTAGACCCACGTTTCCTGCAACTTAGTATTTAATGCATATGACGAAACGAAACTATCTGTAGCACCAGTATCAGATAAGATTTTGAATTTTATACCATTAATAATATCTGAATATTCCACTACAGTGAACTAGTGTGCTGCTTGATTGTTGTTGACTAATGCATAGAATCATCTGTAGCACCAGTATCAGATAAGATTTTGAATTTTATACCATTAATAATACCTGAATATTCCACTACAGTGGACTAGTGTGCTGCTTGATTGTTGTTGACTAATGCATGGATTCTATGATTGCCTTGGGTATTTGGTATTGGTTCTCTTCCTATCCCATGCAATATACTAGATGAAGCTTCTGGACAATCACGTTGAAAATGTGATCCTCCACATCCCCAACAATTAACCTGGGTCGGTCCTCTTGAATCATCATGTGAATTTCTAGATAAAGGGTTTCGCCCTCTCATGTTGCTTCCTCTCGAATTTCTTCCTCTATTAGTAGTTCACGAGATTTCCATGGACTTGTGTTTGATGATTCAGAGGGTATATTATTAATTTCCATGGGAGCTCTTGTTCCTACATTTCTTGGGGTAAATCTATTACCAGAAGGTGGTCTTGAGCTACCTCCCCTGAAGAAATTTCGGGGAGTCTTTCCTGAAAACCCTGATTGTAGAGGTTCTACTGGTTCGACATCCTTTTTGGTTCCTAGATGATCTTCTACATAACGGCCACATTCTACCGTCTCGGCTACTGATGATGGTTTCCACATCCTAACCAAGGCCTTGATGTGAGGATTTAACCCAAATATGAAGCGTTCAGCTTGATGTTCGTAAGTATCTAAGTAGTGAATGTATTTCACAAGCTCCATTAACCTTATTTCATATTCTTCTACTGATTTATTACCTTGAATTAATGTATGAAAGGCTCCAGCTTGTTGTTTTTGAAAATATGGAGGTAAATACTTAGCACGGAATCTTTCCTCGAACAATTCCTAATGGACATTATCCGTTGTGAGGTGTAGTTGTTTTTTCAGATTTCCCCACCAAATCAAGGCACTTTCCTTTAATTGAAAGACAACAATTTTTGTTTTTGAAGAAGAAGAGTACTCTCTTAATTTAAAACATCTGTTCATTCCTTCTAACCATGCCTCATCACGAACTCCAGTTCGTCATCCTGAAAATTCTGGGAGTTTAATTTTTTGTAGCTCCCTAGAAATATCTTCCTTTGATCTTTTATACTCAAAATTTTTTGGTTCCGCTGAATTGGTTGCTAAGGGTTGAGGTTCTTCTTTGGTCTTAGCCATTGTTGACCCTTTTAGTGTTTCCAATAAAGCTTCTAATGAGTGCATTATCACGGTCAACTCCGGTGCTGGAGCGATTGGTGTTGATGCTGGTCTCGATGGTGGTGGCAATGGAGATGGTGATGACGATGGTGGTGGCATTAATGACGGTGATGCTGCCCGATCATGTCCTCGTTGCTGATATGTCCTTACCATCGTAGTGTTTCCTGTATACATAATAAAATTGTAAAAATTTGAGGTATACTTTCAGATTTAACATATAGTTTTGCAATTTCAAATTTACAAATGGGTATAGTTTTTTTTTCTATTTTTACCTACTAGGTAGGTCTTACTGGTACTGAGGTCAAGGAGGGTGGTCTCACGACCTCCTTGTCCTAATGCAGTATATTCTATCCTAATATGTAATAATGCATTTTTTTTTTGAAATTTATAACAAGTACATATATTTTACAATAGAATAAAAACAAAGACCAGTTGTTATTTTCCTTATGACTTAAAAAAAAAACTTTATGATGTTAATATAAAATTTGTAAGTTATGTGAGAACAATGTGAAGGCAACAGAATGTACAATTGTAATCCTTCGATCACCTCAGTTGACGTTGATAGTTCAACTTGCAATGGCATTATAATGTGAAGTAATTAAAACGAATGAAAAAGAGTAAGAATAGAGATGTGACGTGCAATATAAAACGTATATCTATATATATATATATATATGAAAATAGTTTGTTTATATACTTAGAAGAATACTTACTAGTTTGTAACATAATGGTGTTTAATTAATTTAATTTAAATTTTTTTATATATATAATGTAGTCCTATACCTTTTAAAAGTAATACTATCTCTTGGCACCCATCCCGTTTATTAATGGAATATCGGACTTATAATCGCTCATAGGTGCCATGACCTCTGTCGTTCATAATGTATTGACACAATAGTTTAGATAATTCATATTATGACTTATGGTCTTCGATGCTAGAGCCCACGAGGCATGCAATCCGTTACGCGTCAGATAAACTATCAATGTCGCGCCATACTCTCTCCATAGTAAATAATACTTTTGGTGTATAGTTATATCCTATTTGTAATTAGTTGAGTACATGATTGGGAGAGTGTCAGACTGAAGGTCGCATTCACGCCTTACCGACTGAGATACATAATAATCTGAAGGTGCGTGTTTTCACATATACCATGACCAAGGCAGCTGAGGGCAATGGCACGGGTTGTTCGAATGGTGAGGTGATAAGATTGACGGCCAAGCCACCACGGCGATGAGACTGACGGGCCACATTTCAAAGTGCCTTCAATCGCAGAGTCTCGACCATGGGGTTTCGCGGTGGGAGGTTTCTGAGAGCTGTTTCTATCACCTGACCTAAGGCCCTAGTCCTGAACAATACGAGGTATTTTGTGGCTAATTGTACCACTTCGTCGGTGACTGTGCGGCTGTCTAGTTTGGATTACGAGCATTGGACCATTTCCATGAAGTCCCCATAGGGAAATCCTACCAGAGATGAAATCATTGATAGTTATATTAAGACTCTTGCCCAGATTGTCGGAAGTGAGGAGGAAGCCAGAATAAAGATTTAATCAGTCTCTACAAAGCACTACTATGCATTTGGCTGCCTAATATCAGAGGAGTTGGCTTATAAACTCGAGTTCATGGAGAATGTTCGCTCTGCGTTCCTTGATTGCTACGTGGACATAGAGATGCAGTGTATGGGGTTTAATCGTGGTCCATTCCAGGCATTCCCAAAATCATGGAGGGGTACAATCCTGCGACATGGATGCTTGAAGTGTCTTCTGTGGGTATAGAATTGCGTCTTGGAACTGATTTTGCAGATGTATACAGGAATTCATCCCTCTACTAGTAAGTCACTATCAATACAAGTTTTTAAAAAAATAATAGTAACAGTTTTGTTCTCATAAAATGTGATTGCTTGTAATATAATTATGTTTTCATTTGCAAAATTCCTGTGTTCTTTTATACTTATATTTATCCTCTCAATTTTTATCACTACCCAAATTATCTATTTTTCACATGAATTAACAAATTATCTATATTTTTTTTACACAGACGAAATGAAGCTCTAATCAAGGAATTGAGCGTGCCAGGTCCGAGAATGAAGGATTGGAATTCCTTTTATATTTATATACCGGCTCCCTCTATGTTCTCTTGTACATATGTATCTTTCCATCCTGTTTATATCAAAATGACTTCAGGATTTCCTTTAATGGTCATTTTCTGAACCAGAATGTTTGACTTTGTCCCCTTTTAAAGTTTCTGCACTAACAAGCAAGAAGCTTCTGCTAAAATCAAGGGTAGGGAAGCACACTGTAAAATTATTTCTAATAAAATTTAATTGAAGTCTATAGTACTACCTATGCACTTAAGATTTCCTGGTCTGAAAGTTATGAAAATACTTCAGAAAAATACTATAAAATTTCGAGAATAATGCTAATTGCAGTATTTATAATTCTCATTTATTATGATTGTAACCTTATTTTAATAGGTCTGAGAGTTTAAGACTGCTCTGATACCAAATATAAGGACTGTAAATAATTTAAACAGCTATTTACTCTGAACAGAATATGAAATCTTCATGAACCTGCTTTAAAATTTAACAAAATTTCATATATCAAATTGATTGATTTGATGAGAAGTACCTACCTGGTTTCTTGCAGATGAAGAGGCTTCAGAGTTGCTCCAGCTCTCGCTCCCATTACCAAAAGACCATAACCTCCTAGGCAAACTAAGTACAACCCAGATACTTAGTCCAGATTGCTTCTCAATTGCTGCAATCTGTTTCCCTGTGCCCAAAAACTTCAGAACAAACAAGGCTCAGTCCTTACTGTTGATAACTTCCTGTTACAAATTTTCCTCATCTCAACTGGACTTCCTCCAACTGCCCTCTGATTGTTCGTTTCTTGCCCCCCTGCTCTCAAGATAACCTTCCTTCTTTTAAATCTCTATTCACCACCTCCCTCCATCTCCGTGTCCTAATTTTGATATGTGTTGATTTTATAAAACAAAATCTGATTTGATTTGGTGATTTTATTCGAATATCTAAATTTGATTTGATAAAGTTTATTTATTATTTTAATGATTTAATTTAATTTATACTTTTAATTTAATTAATTTTATTTAATTTCATAAATTTTAATCTACAAATTAAAATTTTAACATTAAAACTAACATTTTATGTTCATTTGAGGGTTTATCATATATATAGTGCATTACATACGAGTCCATGCATACGTGGCGATTGTATGGAGGCCTCGTATGTATGCTAATACTTGTATTTTATTTACAGCTATAGGTGGGTCATTACAGTTAGAGTGTCCAGAGTCACCAGACCCTCAGGAGCAGCTGAGTTAGTCACAGGGATCTAGTGGTTAGGGATCAGGAGGTACATCGATTACAGTGTTAGGTCCATCAGTGAGAAGTGGCTTTCAAAGTCAAGTGGGTGGTTCTTCGGGCAGCATGCAGGGCAATCCGCAGAGCAGTCCACAGAGTAGTCCACTAATGGACAGTTCGCACGGTACTTTAGCATCTACAAACACAGGCTCAAGCATGAGGTCAGTTGACAGGCCTTCAGGAGTTCAGGCTTTTGATGATGATGAGGATTCTTTCACTTCGGTGGGAGAAGTATGCTCAAGGAAGAGGAAGCCCAAGCGGCTTCAAGATACCTTGCGCGAGGCCACATCAGTTGCTGGGCCAAAGAGACAGGTTAGAGAGAGTAAACCACTTGAGCGGTTCTGTAGTTACATGGCATTGATAACAAGCATTATTGACTCCGAGCCTTCTAGTTATGAGGAGGCAACCAGCCAGTAGGTCTAGAGAGAGGCCATGATGGAGGAGTATTCTTCTATTATGAAGAACGATGTTTGGGAGGTAGTGCCGAGGCCTGAAGGTAAATCAGTTGTTACTTCGAGATGGCTCTACAAGATAAAGCATGTTGCAGATGGCAGCATCGAGAAGTTTAAGGCTCGATTTGTGGTGATAGGGTTCTCACAGGTAGAGGGAGTTGACTATGAGGAGACCTTCGCTCCCGTAGCTCGGTATACATCTATTCGCTCCATTATATCGATTGTAGCAGGGATGTGTTGGAAGATCCACGAGATGGATGTGAAGACCGCATTTCTCAATGGCTTCATTCAGGAGGAGGTTTATATTGAGCAACCGCAGGGCTTTGAGGTGCATGGGAAGGATTCCCATGTATGCAGATTGAAAAAGGCACTCTGTGGCCTAAAGCAAGCTCCTAGAGCTTCGTACTCTAAGATTAATACATACTTGCAGTAGTTGGGTTTCACAAAGAGTGAGGCTAATCCGAACTTATACTTCATTGTGGTGGGTGAGGAGACTCTCATTCTGGTGTTGTATGTTGATGACTCGATCATCAATGGTGCAAAGAGACTCATTGAGGGCTGCAAGAGAGATCTTTCTTCAGAGTTTGAGATGAAGGATATCGGCTTGATGCATTATTTTCTGGGATTGGAAGTGTGGCAGGAGGAGGGGCATTTCTTCTTGGGACAAGGGAAGTACATTGTGGATATTCTTCGCAGATTTCACATGGAGGACTGCAAACCCATGTCTACACCTATGATCACTAATTGAAAGAAGCTTCATGCTTCTGATTCCGAGTTGGTGGATCCTACTCTATACAGACAATTGATTGGTTGTTTGATGTATTTGGTCAACACTCGACCAGATATATGTTTTGCAATTAACACTATGAGTCAGTTCATGTGTGAGCCCAGGAGAGTGCACTGGGTCGCTGCAAAACACATTCTTCGTTACTTGCAGGGGATTGTGGATTTTGGTCTGGATTATAGATAGGGTGATGGAGTGAGGCTGGCAGGGTACACAGATTTAGATTGGGCAGGTTGTGCTTCAGATAGGAAGAGTACTTCTGGGTGTTGTTTTGGGTTGGGTTCGGCAGTTGTGTCGTGGTTCAGCTGGAAACAACAATCAGTTGCATTGAGTTCAGCTGAGGCAGAGTATATGGCTGCTAGTTTGGCTAGTTGTGAGGCCATATGGCTTCGCAAGATGTTGTTTGGTCTATTTGGTTAGGATTGAGATCTTTAGTAATTTATTGTTATAGTCAGAGTTGCATAAAACTCATGGAGAATCTAGTTTTTCATGACAGGTCAAAGCATATTGAGATCAAGTATCACTTCATTAGAGACTATGTCCAAAAGGGAGCTGTCAAGCTTGAGTACATTTCCACAAATGAGCAGGTAGCGGACATTTTCACCAAAGCCTTACTACGGGGCAAGCATGTCTACTTCAGAGACAAGATGGGAGTGGTGTGGAGCACTTTCCTCAGTAAGAGGGAGTGTTAAAATGTGGATACCAAAGGACAAGTGGTTCCCTCAGGCTTTGATCTTTGGCCTAGGGAAAAGTGTCCAAATTTATTTTTTACTTTTCTCCTAAAGTGACTTTATAAGTGGTAAAGTTACATTCTAATTTAAAGGTGACTTTATTAAAGTGAATGAAGAATTAGAAAGTGAAAAAGTGACTATGGAAATAAAAGGCTAAGTGGGTCTTTATTTAAGTGGGTGAGTTACAAAATAGAAAATGAGAATTAAATGCACATTTATTCTCATCCCTAGATCTAAATGAATCTCAGCCATTAGATCTTAGGGTAACCCAAAAAGTCATTTAGAGAATAAAATGAGAAGAGAAGAGGAAAAGATCAATTCATTCTTTCATGAAAATTTGAGAGAAAGAGGAGAGAGCAAGGAGAAAATTTCTGAGCAGTGAGGAAGTGAAGGAGAGCAGCAAGAAGACATTTCAACGAATCTAGGTAGTAGCATTTATTGGCATGCATCCCAAGGAAAAATCATATAACAAGAGAAAGGCACATAAATCGAGGAAGAGGGACAACAAGTTCTAGGCACATTTTTCAAGGCTGGACGTACAACATAATGCTGTTTTATTGCTGTAAAAAATTATGTTTTGGTTGTTCGCTGATTGGCACGATTTTCGAGGTGGAGTCCAAGCACGAAAATCGAGATAAGTTGTAATTTGTGGTTGCTAGAATTTTACTGTGTATTTCAGTGTCTTTGTAAAAACATTTTCAGAAATAAAGAAGAGCTCTCAAACTGGTTTTTCGCAATAGTTGTAGGGGGTTTTTCCAGGGTCACATTGACCAAAAATCAATGTGTTATTTTCAGTGTGTGGCTGTCATAATTTCGCTGTGTTTTATTTCTGCAATTTCAGCAGTGGTGAAATCTCTAAATTTGTGTTTTTAGAAAATTATCGTCATTTCCAGATTTTAGAATTTTTATCATGCTTGGATTTAAAACTAAATGAATGGAGTGATAAGGAAAACTGATAACCGGAGTGGGGGTTGAAATTTCTTCAGTTTTGTCTTACCTAGGGAGACAAGGGAGGGCTCACATCATCGTTCCAACCCTTATAGACTGTGCACAAGCTTTCTTGATTTAGTTGGAGACCCATGAGGCCATTCTTTGTGTCCCACAGCCACTTGGGAGCACCATAGATTTTTTGCTTGAAGATTAAGGGGCCACCCTCCTTTATCATTGTTATTGGAGCCCTCCTCTTCGTTATGGCACATGAGGGACTTGATTTGGCCTTCCAACGACTATGGTTCTATCATTTCGACTCTCTTGAGAGGCTTGTCATTCACTTTTGGAGCTATTTGGTGGGCTTGTCACCAATTGTATTGTTAATTTTCACATTAGAGTCATTTTTAGGGGCTCATTAGGCTAATTAGACCCATTTGAATTACTGGAGGCTCATATAAATACAAGTGAGGCCTAATTTGTAACTCATCATCACTTGGATTTGGGATATCTCTCTCTAAAGAATTCGGACCTGCAATTGTGGAATGATTTTGGATGATTAAATGCATTTTGATGTGTGGAAAGTTTTCGCTATCTCTTTTGGAGCTTCTCATTGGCAAGATTGTGGATGGATATGTTTTTTGTCTTGTAAGTGCAATATAATGTTATATTTCCATTTTAATGGATATCTAATGCATGGAATTATTTTCTTATGGTGAAATAATGTGCCCTAATCAATGCGAATTAGTTGAATCATTGAAACTGTTGGAGATTGGACAAGGAATGAATGAATATTCCTACGTGATTATTTGCATTTGCATCCTTGAAACTCGATAATAATTGTTATTGAAGTATAAAAGTCTAAAGTTGTCATGTAGTTGTTGTTAGTTTTTGGTAGCATTGGATGTGCTTTAGCCATGAAAATTGGCAGAGAGGATAAGGCACATGAGTTCTAAAAAACCAAAAACTATTTGGTGAAATTCCACCCAGATTGTATTTTATTAAAATAATTAATATTTTTAATGGGGTTCCTAAGTTTAAACTTAGGAAAATTAAAGTATTAATGGGTATTAATCAAAATATGGGTGAGAATGTTCTAGAAAGCAGATCAAGTCAAGTTTTTAATCTTAGCCGTTGATTAGAGACTTAATCTCGACCGTTGAAGTCTCAACGAGAAAAGTATAAGAAGGAGGCTTGGGGTTCATTTAGGAACACATCGAGAGAACGAATTGATCTAGATTTCGAAATTTCTGGGGCTAGGAAGATGAGAAATTCAAACTAAGTGATCATTCTACAGCAGAGGGGCAGGGATAGTTTGGGAATACTTGGCAGAGAGGCGGAGAGCCACCAATGGAGGCAGCGCAACACATAGAGGGACTGACGTTGGGCCAGTCTGGGCCCATGTAGGCTTGACGCAGAGCTAGAAGGGCCAGCGCAGAAGGGAAGCTGCCTTCACGCAAAAATCCGAAACTACCGGGGAGTTGCTAGAACAGTTGAGAGAGGTTGACGCAGAAGCTCTAAAAGATAGAAGAGACAAAGTAGGGCTGACACAGAGCCTCTGAGGCTGACACAGGGCATACCCAGGGCCAGTGCAGAGATAGCCAGTGTGGAAGTTTCCAAGTCTAACTATTAGAAACCCTTCATGTACTTTACTGATTTATTCCTACCTACTTGTTCTGTTAATTAACAAGTTATTTACGATGTAAATACTGGAAATAAATACAAGTACATGCTCAACACATTACAGACTATCAACTGAAGGAAACAAAAACAAGCACACAAGTGACATCGTTGTTTTTGGACTAATGTCCTAGGAAAAACCCAATACGAGAAAACTGGTGCAACTATTTGAGGGTTTGATTTATTGAGCAGTTTCAGAATACAATCTCGGTGCCAAATCCGGCTCACCCAATAGAGAAAATCTTAGTAGTAGTACCTCTCTACTCAGAAGCAGATATTTCGGCTGAAACTCGGATAAACACTCTGGTAGCTCCACAGATCCAATCTGCCCCACGAAACCCCAATGTCAACCTCTAGGGATTGCGTCAGCGCTCTCTGGCTATTGCGCTGATCCTCTCGGTGCTATCTCTTCCTCTCTGCTTCTATATTCACTGCACCTCAACTGCAACTCTGATCACTCTCTCAACTTTCTCAGCAAACCCAACCCCAGAAAGTCGAAATCTTGATTTCTTGGTGTATCTCCAATTGACCTTCAAACCTCCTCTTATACTTTTCTTGTTGAGTCTTCAACGACCGAGATTAAGTCCATAATCAACGACTAAGATTAGATTTGGCTTGATCCATGTCATTTATAACGTTTTCACCCAGTTTTATATTAATACCCATTAATATTTTAATTTTCCTAAGTTTAGACTTAGGGGCTCCATTAAAAATATTAATTATTTTAATATCTCTCTAACCGGGTGAAATTTCCCCAAACCATTTCTGGGCCTTAGAGATCTCATGTGCTTTAGCCTCTCTACCAATTTTCATGGCTAGAGCACATTCGATGCTACCCCAAATCAACACTCCCTCTTAGCAAGGAATGTGCTCTAGTAATGTTCCAGCACTGAACATCACACTGATCATCTGGCACAGGTACCTGTGTTGATGCTTGGCTTGTTGCCCAACATCCACTACACTGTTGCTTCCTGTAATGTTGCGCATGGCTCTGCCACTGCCACTGCCACATCTGTACTGCAGCTCCCTCTGCATCCATGTTGCTGCTGGTCCTTCCTCCCAACACTGCATCTGCACTACAACTCTCTCTCAACATGCTGCATTGTGCTGCCCATAGCACTTCCATTGCTAACTGCTGCACTGCAACTCAGTTACTGAGAAGTAAGTAACTGATCTACCCAACTACTAACATCCTTGTCAATCTAGAAGCCCCTCGATGCTGAAATTACCCCTACTGCTATCCTGTGCTCCCTCTGTTGCCTCTGCACTGCAGCCACAACTTTGTGCATCTCGCATTGTTGCCTCACGTTGTCCTGGGACTCCTGTATTGTAGCTCCCTCTCTCATTCATCTGCATCCATCTCTACCGACATTCGCCAGTCCTGCTACTCCTCTTCGGGGCTCCCGTAGCAAGGTATAATCCAAGAGGTTGGGTACCTTCGAGGATCCTGCCCCTCAGCGTCTGTAGTCCGTCTAACTACAACTTGATGTCTCCCCACTTCTGCTCAAGTGGCGTGTGAGCACTCATGGCATAGTCATCATCTCTCTCGAATTCCTAATCTGCCCTTGTTGGCGCAGCCTTGGTCTTGGAGGCCTCTCCCTTGCTCTTCTTCCTTGGACACTGGGTCGCATAATGACCTAACTCCCCACAGTGGAAGCATTTGACCTTGGAGAGGTCCTTCTTTTGTTTCTCCTGCTTTCCCTTAGATGCTAGGGCAGCATCCATCTCCTCCTTCTTGATTATGATCCCCTTGCCGCTGCTTCTCACCTTGCTCAACCTTCTGATCTCTTATTGGCAAATAGCAGCCCACATTTCCTTCTAATCTGGAAGGGTTTCCCTACCCAGTATGCTCTGGACAAACACCTCCCAGTCTTTTGAGACTGCGCTCAGGGTTGTTCTCACCATCAATTCTTGATCCGGCGTGGCCCCTATGGAAGTTCGCTGATCTCCAATCTCCTTCAATCGATCGAGGAAGGGCTCGATTTGTTCTCTCTTCTCCATCTAGTATGATCGTAGCTGATTTTCCAGTAACATCCTTCTTTGCACAGAATTATGTTGGTACAATTTCTTTAGGGCCTCCCACATCTCATTTGTCGTGTCCTTTTCGGCAATATGTGGTACCACATGGTCCTTGACCCCATTAAGAATGATGCTCTTGGTTCTCGTCATTGCCTCCTTGTTAAAATTGGCAACCAAGGCAAAACTTCATGTTGGTCATCTTATTCATGGCTAATAATATTTTTATTAGATTCCTCTCGTCGAGAGGTGTAAGATTGATATAAAGATCATCTGATTCCGATAAGTATTCATGGAGATATGAATTTATTTTGATTATTGAATTATTATCAAGCCGACCTACAACTCATGTAGGCTTAGAAGCCCAATAGTTGCATCTATTCAAACACCAACGTTGTGTATAAATACAGGAGGAATTTTTCTCATTTGGACTCACTCATCTTATCACATCTCTCTCTCTCTACTACGCAGAAAAGAGTCTCTTCTCTACTGCGCAGAAACGGGTCTCTCTCTCACACGTGAAGCTGGAAGCTGCCGAAACTAAAGCTGCAACTGCAGAAGTAAAGATTGACCTGCATGGACTAGAATATCTCATCTAAACTGCGTTGTAGGTTCATCTGAACCTCCTTTGAAAGCCGCAACTTTTGGTGGTGGAATCAAGTCAATCCGACGGATGTTTGCAAAATATTGACTGCCCTAGTTTGAAGTCGGAAGCGGCGGAAACTGAAGCTGCAACTGCAGAAGTAAAGATTGACTTGCGTGGATTAGAAAATCTCTTCATCTGAATTACGCTGTAGGTTCATCTGAACTTCCTCTGGAAGCCGCAACTTTTGGTGGTGGAATCATGCTGATTTGACGGTCGATTTGTGAGATATTATCTGCCCTAGTTTAATGATGAAGCTGCTAATGTTGATGCTGCTGATCTAGGGTTTGCTACTGTTGATATAAATCAGATTTATTGCACTATTTCTCTCTGCTGAATTATTGAAGATAAAAGAAGATTTGATCAAAGGGTTTCCCCACACATTGTGGGGTTTGTCCTTGGCTAGCCGCCACATCTTGTGTCTCTTGTCTTGGCTTGTTTTCTGTCGATCGTTTAATGTTCTATCTGCACTTTACTTTATGTACATGTGATTGCTAATTTGTGGAATATAATAAGAAAAAGAAGTAAACTGTTATAAGCATAGAACATACCATAATTTAACATGGTATCGGAGTTGAGGTGAAGATAAAGCCCGAGCAAGAGCAAGAGCAATCACCAAAGAGAAGATTGGCGAGGCTATTTTAAAAGAACTATGGGGTCCTCAACACTTTGCCAAAGGCAAGTTTCGTAAGAAAGATGACTATCACGGATGGAAGATGTCTCAATCTAACGCTAGAAGATCTAGGAGTGCTGGACCATGTAAGAGGCAATATTGTTGAGCCTCCATCAAATGCATCTGCTGCTACATGGAACAAATGGAAAATCGAAGAAGTCAAAATAGAAGATCATTCGGGACTCTATCGACAAGCACTTGGTGGCCTACATCTCTGAACTGGACACCTCCAACGAAATCTACGATAGACTGGTGAGTTTATTTAAAGTTAATGATGCAAATCAAGTTTTGTTTCTTAGAAATAAACTTAGGGAAATCAAGAAGGGTAAAGATGAGAGTATGAAAACATACTTCTTAAGAATAACCGAGATCAAGAATGATATCCTATCTATTGGGGAGGCTATTACTGACAGGGAAATGGCACTCACGACTCTTGGAGGATTACCATCCGAATGGTATGTGTTCAGGACTACTCTTCTGAACTATAATGTAATTCTTGGTTTCGAGGAATTAATGGCTAGATGCATTCAAGAAGAAACAAGGGAAGAAGAGCAAGAAAATCCCATGCCTAAAGGTCCTCCTGCTGCCTTTTCTTTCTCATGCTAAGAAAAGAAATAATCTGGGACTAAATCAAAGGGAAAGGGCTGGACCTAAGCTAGAAGAAAAAATGACGATGTTACATTTCTGCGATAAAGCAAAGGTCACATATGCAAAGGGAGTGCCCTGAAGAAGAGACTCACACACCGGGACAATGATCAAAAATCCCTCTGATGCAATCCAAAGGAATGAAAAATTCAATAGCAAAGGTAAGAGGAGAGCTGGAATTGAGGAAGAGGAGACACGCATTCAAGAAGGTTAGAAATCCAGATGTATGTAAATGCCTTGACCTCAAAAAGAACCTATGTCCATCTCAGCAATGGAAAAAGACATAAGGCTAAAGGTAACCTTCAAGCGATGGCAAAAGGTACGTATTGAAGAAAATAATGTTAAAGATGCTTTTTTACTCTTGGGGTTTAGTGTTGATGTCATTATATCAGTCGATGGAATCTGCCTAGGTGTCAGTCTTATGACACATCTCTTCAGTCTGAACTTTGGCATCGGAGGTTTGCCCCCCTTCATTATAAAGCTATACTCGGTGTAAGACAAATGGTGACAGGGATGCCCGAATTTCGAGTAAAGAAAGAAGGTGTATGTCCAGGATGTGCCGAAGGAAAGCTCAAAAGGGGACCATTCCTCTCAAGCCAAAGCAATACCTCCGATATATTACAATTGGTTCACTCAGGCATACCTGAGGTTGGCATTAAGAGGGAGACTACTACACCACATACTCTTGAGCAGAATGGTGTGGCAAGAAGGAAGAACCGCACGATTGTGGAAGCTGTCCGGGCCATGCTACATGATCAAAGACTTCCGAAGTTTCTATGGGCTGAAACTACAAACACCGCCGTATATGTACAAAATCGATGCCCTCATCAAGCATTGGGTTCCAAGAATCCTGAAGAAATGTTCACCGCCGATCAAAGGGAAGTCGTGATTAGTCATGATGTCACCTTTGACGAAGATATGGTTCTCAGCAAGGTGGACAATCTTCCGACTTTGAGGAGCTCTCAAGAAGCCGACACCAGGGAACTGAAAGAAAAGGATGATGAATCAATGCCTGATGTAGAAGAACCCATGGATCCGATTGATCCTCATCCACATGAGCCTTCCTCTTCTAGGAAGAGGCCTTCATGGCTTAGGGGGATACTTGATGATGCTAAAGGACATGTTGCACCCTGAGGAACCTTTCGTCAAAGTAAGAAACCTAATAGGTATCAGGGATACCAGACCATCATGAGCACGATCATACAAAATGAGCCTTCATCATTCTTAGATGTCGTCAAGCATTAAGTGTGGAAGGATGCTATGACCATAGAATATGAGTCTATTATGTAGATTGATGTCTGGGAAGTAGTTCCTAGACCCTGGACAAGACAATTATTACTTCAAAATGGCTTTACAAGATAAAGCATGCAACAGATGGAAGTACGGAAAAGTATAAGGCTCGTTTTGTTGCTCTTGGTTTATCCCAAAAGGAAGTTATAGATTATGATATTTGCACCTTGTTGACCACTACGTGTCAACTACCCTTAGCAGTACACCCCTTTTTTTTCGCAAAAGGGTAGCGCTTGATTGACGTGTTCGTGCCATTCGATAGTCATCGTCGACCTTATCATATTATGTTGTAAACCCAGTCTGCATGTGTGAATTGTAAATAATCTTAGCAAAGCTGAGTCATGTATCAAAATTGCCTAGGTGGACCTAATTTTCTAGTGATAATCTACGTTCCGGAAGGTTTTTTGTCTCACCGATTCTTGATCGGCAGAGTTTTCTTTCAGCCTAACCCCAAAGCCGGAATGAATTTTGTCATTAGAATCTTAGGGGAATCCTAGTGCGTTGATCTGCTAGATTATAGTTGGTCGCAGAACTGGGTGATCTATGAGGGTCTATGTCAAATGGGTTTTCCCCCTTGAGATGTAAAATTGTAAAAGTCATGATGTAAAATTTCTTGAGGGTTAGAAAATGTATTAATCCCCTCATAAGTCCTAAGTCCTAGGTCCTAGGTGATTTTTCCAAAGGCTAAGTTCGAGGATCCAAAAATAAAAAATTAGAAATTTAAGAAATTAAAAAATCAATAATAGATAAAAATAATAATTAAAAAATTAAAAATTAAAAATAACTAAAAAATGAAAAAAAATGAAAAAATAAATTAAAAAATAATTAAAAATAAATAAATAAATAAGTAAAATAAAAATAAAAATTTTAAAAAATAATAAAATAATAATAAGTCAAATTTTTGAGTAAATAAATGCAGAATTTTAATTTTTTAATATATTAAAATGCATTTAAAAATTCGACGGATGAGATTAAAAGAAATTTTGATTCTCATCGACGGTCAAGAGTAGTTTGACATGGATCACTCGAACTAGCCGTTGGGATTTTTTCCTTTAAATAGGGTGCTAGGAGTCATTTGAGATCAGTTTAGATCTGAGACTCTGGTGCTAAAGAAAGCTCTCTTGTAGTCATTTTTTTTGTGCAATAAAGAAAGACTTTGGGGTTAAAAATCTTGCCGGTGTTACTCTTTTGAAAGCGCTGTAAGATGATTTATTTTTCTGCATAATTTTATTTTCAGCTATTGATTTTAGCTTGATGAAGATTGATTCAGGCACAGGTATCTTGTCTGATCTCTAGGGTTTGAATGATAGTTTAGATTTTGAAATATAATGGCAGGTATCTCCATTTGATCTGGATTTCACTATCGTTTTCTCCCTCTATGTTAATAGTTGAATTTAAGCTGTGCAGGAAATCTTAGTTTTGAGTTTACTGGGTGTTAGGGGAAGTTCTCGGCTGAACCAACCAACTCCCAGATTGTGTTTTCTGAAAGAGCCCAACTAGTTTTTAATCTCGGGCCTATCATCTGAATTTTTTTTGAATGCATGAAGGGTTTTCTAAAGTATCTCACATTAAAATTTAAATTCCGAAAATATTTGTGGCATAACGAGAAATCTGGCTATTTTAGAGTCTGCAGTTTGTGAATATTATAATTATTTAGGTTTAGGGTTTTTCAGTTTGTTTCTCTTGCAACATTATCTTTGGGTGTTCTGTTTTGCCATTACAGGTTGCAGGTTACAGGTCTGCGGAGAAATTTTTGTTTGAAGCCAGATCTAAGCCCTGGAGGGTAAGATCTGGCCTCAAGATCAGTTCTTGCAGGTTTTTTGCTGAAGAAATTCGAGATTCTCCAAGCTATCTGTTTGTTGGGGTTTCATTTAAAATTGCTTTCCAAAAATATCAACCAACAATCTTGCATTCCAAGGGTTTTAAAATCATTCATTTTCAGATCTAAATTTTTTAATGAGGGTTTCAAGAAATCTGAAGGAGAGCGAGTTAAAAATTTTGTCAAGATTTCTGGAAAATATTTAGAGCTCTTCTCACTCTGCTGCAAATCGAATCCCTGTCTCCTCACAACTCCATTTCCGCATTTCTCTTCAGCATTACTTCCTGTGGATTCTTTCCACGTTGCTCCAGCACCTGCAAACAAAACAAAAAAATAAAAAATATTTTGAAAAAGCTTAATAAAAAAAATTGAAAATTCATTTTTTGTGGTCCATTTTTCTATAGCTAAACTCACTTAAAATGTTTATTTACAAGTTGGCTATATGAAAGTGGTAGTTGGTCAGCATTTAAATTTTATGATCATTTAAAGCATTTAATTTTTCTTGAAGTTTAATTGCTGGATCATTTAAAGGCGTTGTGCATTTGTTGAAAATCTTACATCGCTTGGATTATTTGATGATAAATGATTGTTCTACATGGTTTATATTTCTGCAATATTCAATAAATAATCATTTAATCATTAGCTCCTTAAGGCATTGGTTTATTAACTTAATAAAATCAATTAAGTGCTTGTTTCCCCTCGTGTTTCCCAACCCAACTGGGCCACAGTTGGTCATCCATTGTCCCATAGGGTCTACCCCCCTTAGCCGCGGGAGACAGGCTTAAACGGAGAGATCGAGGATCAGGGTGACAGCCCCTGGTCTGAGCGTTGTCGTGACAATTTGTGCGACAACAGGACCATCTCCAAATATTTGGATGTCCGGTATATATCCACATTACCAAGGACAAAAGGAAGAAGTTAGATCCAGCAAGCAAGAAGGGGATATTTGTGGGATATAGTAATTCATCCAAGGCTTACAAAATCTACATCAAGGAAGGACATCAAATAGAGGTATGCCGAGATGTAATCTTTGATGAGAATATTGCATTCAAAAGGTCAAAAGATATTTCATCCGATTCTAATGAAGAAGATCTTCCTATATTTGAGGAAGAAGTCAATAAAGAAGAAGAAGATGAAGGTCCTAGCGAACCTGTCACTATCCCTAAAAAGAGGAAGAGACCTAATTGGTTGACCTCCACACTTCAAGCAGCTAAAGGACACTAGGTAAGTGGAAAATTTAGAGAAAGCAAGAAACCTAAAAGGTACTCTGGGTATGCAGCCTACATGTCGAAATTGATAGAAGATGAGGCATCCACATTTGAAGAAGCTTCCAAGCACCCTGAGTGGAAGTCTGCCATGAATGAAGAATACCAATCTATAATGAAGAATGGTGTTTGGGAAATTGTTCCTAGACTAGAAAACAAATCCGTGGTAACTTCGAAATGGATTTACAAGATCAAGCATGCTGTGGATGGGAGCATAGACAAATACAAAGGCAAATTTGTGGCTAGAGGTTTCTCTCAAGAAGAAGGAATTGACTATGAAGAAGCCTTTGCTCCTACAACAAGATATACAACCATTCAATCACTAATTTCTCTGGCAGTATCCATGAAGTGGAAAGTTCATCAAATGGACGTAAAGACTGCATTTTTGAATGGCACCATAGATGAAGAAGTCTACATTGAGCAACCTTTGGGATTTGAAGTCAATGGTAAAGAAGGCTTTGTTTGCAGGTTGGAAAAGGCTCTATATGGCCTCAAGCAAGCACCTAGAGCATGGTATGCAAGGATGGATGCTTATTTGCAAAGACTGGGCTTCATCAAAAGTTCGACTGATCCCAATCTCTATATCAAAGTGGTAAAGGATGAACTTGTCATCATTTTACTATATGTAGATGATCTTCTACTAACTGGTGTAGAAGAACGTATTCAGGAATGCAAGAAACAATTGACTACAGAATTCGATATGAAGGATTTGGGATCCATGCACTATTATCTGGGATTGGAAGTATGGCAAGAACCCAATGGGATTTATTTAGGTCAAGGAAAGTATGTAATTGAAATTCTCAAGAGGTTTGATATGATGGAGTGTAAGCCTATGACGAATCCAATGATCACAAACTTGAGATTGTTGGAAACTCTGAATCTAGTCTGGTGGATCCCACAAGGTACAGGCAATTAATTGGATCCCTGATGTACCTAGTAAATACTCAACCACATATATGTTTTGTAGTGAATGTTCTCAATCAATTCTAGATGGAACCCCGTCATGATCATTGGGTGGCAGCCAAGCATATACTGAGATACTTGCGTGGAACCATACATCACTGCCTAAAATATGAGAAAGGAAAAGATGTACTTCTAACAGGTTTTACTGATTCCGAATGGGGAGGCAGCAAGAAGGATGGAAGAAGCACAACCGGAGGATGCTTCAGTCTAGGATCCTCTATGGTCTCTTTGATGAGCAGGAAGCAAGAGACAGTTGCCTTAAGCAGTGCTGAATCCGAGTATGTAGCAGCGTGTGAAGTCAGCCGGGAAGCGGTTTGGTTGAGGAAATTGTTATTTGATTTATTTGCAGGACCGTTGGCCCCTACACCTATTCATTGTGATAATACCAGCTATATAAGATTGTCTGAGGACCCATTGTTTCATGGGAAGACAAAGCACATTAATAACAAGTATCATTATATTCGGAAGTTGGTGCAAGATATTGTACTAAAGCCGGAGTATGTTCCCATTGATGAGTAGACTGTCGACATATTAACAAAATCGCTTCTGAACAAGAAGCTTGTGTATTTTCGAGACAAGCTTGGTTTGGTTGATATGTCGTCCCTATTTGAGCGAGAAATATAGACACTACATTTCTGTCTTCCGAGAATGAAGAAGAAATGGAGGATTGAGTTATCATCTGGCATCTGACACTCTTTGAGGATGTGGTAGGGCATCCAAGATAAGAGTGGGCAAGAGGACCGATATTCTTGAGGGTTGGGAACCCAAGACGAGAATAGTCCTAGTAGGGCATACTTGGAGAACACCCGAGTGGGTATGACCCTAAGAGAGACAATGACGAATGTGTCTATAAGTCATTGGTCTCACCAACGTTGTGCTCTGATCTATTTGAGAGATAGAGCGGTTAGTCAAGGCCTTGCTATATGGAAACAATGTTGGTTGAAATGATGCTAGAACAAATGGATAACTAATCTAAGTCTTTGCTTATGAGAACTCTTGTATTGAGAATGTCCATGTACCATGTATGTATGGATACCTCCCTAGTTAAGAGGGAGTGTTGAAAATAGCGTAACTAGGTTCGGTCTTCATCATGTAAAATATTGTAAGGATGTATTTTGGTATCAAGGAAAATTCCTTTTATATTTTTGTCTTCGTCTAGTTGTGGCTCCAATTGAAGAGCCTTAGGATGAGTCATGTAAAAGGAAGACAAGCATGTATTGTTACACGTGTAAATGTAATTGTTGTATGTCAAAAATCCTTCTAGATCATCAATGAAATACTCCAACATGTACCCATGGAATTGATGTAAAGAAACCGCTTAAACTAATTCATTTGGACAATTCTGTAAGGCTCTCATTATGTCGGCCTAGAGGTGTGGAGGCAAGCCTATATAAAGGCTGTGTTGGTACCTTCTCACAACACAATTATCCTCACTCATTACATGAAGGATAGCGAAGTGAAAGGGTCGAAGAAGAAGGGTAGACACAGTCAATGAGGAAGTCTGTTCCCTCATCCGAGTTCATCACAAAGCCTGCTCTCAAGTGCGACATTCTGATATGATCTAGGGCATCATGTCATATGGGTATATTGCTGGGTTATAGATCCAATCTAGCTACAGTTTGCATGAAGAAGTCAGTGCAAAAGAGATTGAAGTCATCAAAGGGCTAGAAAAGCCATATCTCTCCTATCACATGAGTCTACATCCTGAAGCGGAAGGTTTTGTATTCGCTGTCCTATAACTGTCATAGCTTTGTCATCACGAAATCTCAGATCAAGAGGCTATTATGTGTGTGATGGGTTTACACGAAGTGCAAAGATAGAAGGAGGCTAGAAGAGCCTATCTGAGACCATCATTGCTGACTGTCATACTCTTGCTACAGACCTGTTATACTATTCAGAATTGCAGAAGGCTACATCATGTTTGGGTACCTGTTTGGAGGTATTGTCATCTGATGTTGAAGGTATTATTGAGTCAATGTTTGGGTCATGTAATTTCTCAATAAAGATTCTAAAAGAAAGAGTTCAAAGGGTTTTTCCTCTCACAGTTTGGAGAGGATTTTGTCTTGGCTTGGTGCCAATATCTTGTGTACTTGTGCATTTTGATCTTCTTGTTTTGATAGCTGGTTGATGATAATAATTCGTGTAAACAATAAGGAGCAGAATCTAAAGAAATAATATCACAAGCAGCTATCACAGTTAAGAGAAATCGAATATTTAAAGTTGCCTTTCTTTTCTCAACACTGCAAAATTCAATGTTCTTCTGCGATGAGCATATCCTTCTATTTATAGTTGTTCTTCCATATATTAGGCCGACATTTCCATCTGAATAGATGTGTCATTTTAGGTGAGCCGACATGACTTCCTTTGTTATTGTTTGGAGGCCGACTTCTTCAAGAGGGATTGTGCTTGTCTTTGGAGGGCTTCTAGACATTTCTATAGACTTGTATACATTAAACACAAGCTCAAGAAGAATTCTTCATACATGACATTAATTCTAGACTCTTAATGACATCCTATTATTCTAAAATCACTTGCTCATGAAACCCATGAGACAAGTTTACAATAATAATTTTGTTCTCCTTATTACATCATTTACATCAGTCATAATTACAAGTCATTATGAAGACCAAACCTAGTTACACTTTCTTCAACATTTTTCGGTATCGACCATTCCATGGTTGCCTTTACTTTCTCAGGATCTACTGAGATCCCTTCACCAGATATAATATGACCCAAGTAATGAATATTTTTCTGAAAGAAGGAACACTTGGATAACTTTCCATATAACTGGTGTTCTCTGATGCAAGATAATACTATCCGCAAACGTTTTTCATGCTCTTTCTCGTTTTTGGAGTAGATGAGAATATCATTTAAGAAGATTTGTACAAATTGATCAAGATATTTGCGGAAAACACTGTTCATAAGGTTCATGAATACTGCTGGTGCATTGGTCAACCCAAATGGTACCACAGTGAACTCATAATGCCCGAAACGTGTTTAGAATGCAATCTTAGAGATATTGCTTTCCTTAATACTTATTGATGGTAGCCTAATCGTAGATCGATTTTTGAAAAGATAGAAGCACCTTTCATTTCGTCGAAGAGGTCATCAATTTGAGGCATCAGATATCGATTCTTTACTTTAGCTCGATTTAAGTCTCGGTAGTTTATGCATAACCGCAAGGAACCATTCTTCTTCTTGACAAAAATTATAGGTGCACCTCAAGGCGAGGTACTAGGTTAGATGTGTTCTATATCCAGTAGTTCCTTCAGTTGGATTTGTAATTCTTGAAGTTCAGGAGCTGTCATTCTGTAAGGTGTCTTAGAAATTGGTTCTGTACCAGGTTTCAATTCTATTGTGAGATCCAACTCTCTTTTAGGAGGTAGTCCTGGTAATTCCTTTGGAAAAACATCCGAATATTCAGATAATACCGGATATTGTTCTAAGGATGGTCCTTTCTCTTTGCTTACTTCTTGAACTGCATATACCTGACAACCTTTTCTTAAACAACGCTTCATTTGCATTGTTAAGATGAAGCGTAAAGATACTTTCGTCCTAATACCTTGGATTTGGATTGTCTCCCCTTCATCATTTATACAGAGAATTGTTTTCCCATAACAATCTATCCATGCTTGATGAGCTTCTAACCAGTCCTCCCTATGACGAGGTCATAAGTTCCTAGGGTTGTGATATAAACTTTTAACTTAGTCAAACAAATCCCTAGATCAACTTTTCATTCCTCAACACTTAAATCTATGGATCAGACTTCTCCTGAAGCCATTTCCACCTGTCTGAAATTGTTTTGCTTGCGGGCTGCCAACCCACATTTATTTAATGCATATGACGAAATGAAACTATCAGTGGCACCAATATCAAATAAGATTTTGAGTTTTATGCCATTAATAATACCTAAGGATTCCACTACAATGAATTGATGTGCTGCCTAGTTGTTGTTGACTACTGCATGGATTGTATGATTGCCTTGGGTATTTGATGATGGCTCTTTTCCTATTCTATTATACTTGACGAAACTTCTAGACAATCACATTGAAAATGCGGTCCTCCACATCCCCAACAATTAACCTGGGGTGATCTCCTCGAGTCAAATTGTGAGTTTCTAGACAATGAGCTCCGTCCTCTCGTGTCACTTCCTCTCGTGTTTCTTCCTCTATTGACAATTCCTCGAGATTTCCATGGACTTGTGTTTGATGATTCAAAAATTATAGTATTAATTTCCATGGGAGCTCTTGCTCCTACTCTTGGGGTTAATCTATTACCATAAGGAGGTGGTCTTGAGCTACTTCCCTTGAAGAAGTTTCAGGGAGTCTTTCCTGGAAATCCTGGTTGTAGGGATATGTAAAGCCCTAAATTGTCATTACATACACAATGCCCTAATTTAATCATTCATACAGAACAAAACTCTTGAATTTATGAAGTAAGCAGACATTCTTGATTTTAGCAAATCATCATCAAGTACTTGTAATTTTGTTTGGAGTGTTCCTGAACTTAATGAAATTGAAATTCTGTCTGATGATGTTTCTGGCCGCTATTGTTTCCGCTTCCATTATTAGAATGACCAAAACCTCCCATCCAAACTGAGTACAACCTCGATACCCAGCTCCTTTATAATTTTTCTCCTTCCTCCAAGGTCCCCCCCCTTTTAGTTGTATCCCTTTCCCTTTATAATTCTCTGAATCATCGTCTTTCTACTCTTTTCCGTCTCAGTGTCTTTGTCCTGGTTGCGTGGAGCTCTGCATGTTATAGATTTGATTGAATCTCTATATAGATTTGATTGAGCCTTTATATAACTTTCACTGAGCCTTTATATAATTTTGATTGAGACTTTACATAACTTAGATTGAGTCGGTTCACTCTTTTTAGAGGATAGGCTACTTATGTTTTATTTGATTAGTTTATTTAATATTAACTTTATTTAAATATTTAATAATTTAATTTAATTTTAATTAAATTGTTAAATTATTTTATTATCTAAACAATTATAGTTTGTAACTTAAGTGATATTTTCTTTTGACTAAAGATTTATCATGTATGTGTATCTAAGGGTGGTATACATATCAAGTACCCAACTTAATATATTCATTATATTTTGATAAGTTAGAAATTTACTTCGATGATTGATTTTTTAACTTAAGTTTAGATATTTTCCAATATTAATCGGTGTGTATACTATTGCAATACATGCGGGTTATGCATATGGATGTCCCGTATGCATGCTAATATTTACATTCTGTTTGTAATTGTAGGTGGGTCATTACATTAGTTTCCTAATTCAACATGGAAGGCTCATAGAGTTTTAGATTTCCCACATTCACTATTGAGTAAATGCACATAAATGTGGTAGACTGAGTCTATAGGAATTATCACCCACCTTCTCCAATACTTCAAAAAGACCATACTGTAGAGCCTTTATCTTCTTCCCAAGACCTTGTAGCTGTTCTTTGTTTATATGCAACCAAACTTTTCCTTCTATCTTGAATGTTTTCTTAGTCCAGTGTTGATCATGTTGGGCCTTGTACCTTTTTTGTGATTTCTTCAATGGCCTTGTAATCGCCCATGGTATTCTGATAACTCATGACTTTAAAGGGAAGACTAGATCTCTCTCATGAACATGTATTGGTTTTTTGTCTTCTTATTGATTTGAGAGCTCTTGGAGCTTGAGTGCGAGGTTGTGAACCTTCGTAAGGAGGGTAGTTTCGGTGGTGCGTCCACCCCAGCTGAATAGATTGGTTTCAGTGTCGAGATCATACACCCTAGCTGATCAAAACTAGTTTCGGTGGGGAGATTCAACCACCCTAGCTAGTCTAGAGGAGGAGCCATCTAGGTTTCTCATCAGTACACTGGAGATTATTATTCAGCCAAGCATGCCATTTTGCAGTAGTACTTACAGGTTCTAAATCTGAAGCATTGGCATGTAATTTCGTAACTAGTAGAAATAAAGAATTCATTGAATAATTATTTGCTGCTCATTTGGATTTTCATTATGCATTTTATTGTATGAGGGTTTACTAATTGATTTGCACACAATATGTTTAATTAAATATCCCTATGGAAAGAGGTTTCTTTTGATTGCATTTAAAGTGTTTGAATGTGTAAGTGAAAATTTTGTGAATTTTTGGCTCATATCTAAAAAGGGACATTACAGTGGTATTAGTGCCAGGTATTTTCTAACCTGAGGGTTTTAAAGGGTAATTTCAGTCTCTTATCTGTGCTCAAGTGTTTGTGGCAATGTCTATTTGCCACTAGGAAGTTGAATTGCTTATGCAGGTCGGGTTTATTTGAAGGGCCGATTTTATTTTGTTTCGTGGGAGCCCGAAAACCTATCCAGGGCTCGAAATACAAAGGTAGGGCCGAATTTGTGTTGTGGGGGTCGAATTTTGTAGCGAATTCTTGCCAATTTGAAGCCCTAGTTGCACTTAAGTTGTGCTTCATTGAATAGCCAAGGAAATTCTAGCCATTGTTGCAGAGATTTGTTGGAGGAAATAACACAGAGTCTAGCCGCCCTAGCCACCAAATGTTTAGCTGCACCATCTGGTTTGTGGGGCTATCATTGCAAAGAAAGACAGTGAAGGTTGGAGGTTGAGTGGGGCTGCTTTGAGCCATACAACAGGGAAAGTTGCCGAATCATGAAGACTCTGCAGAACCGTCTTCTTAAAGCAGCAATAAAGCGCACAATAACCTTGTAACTGGAGGTCGAGGGTCTGAAATTAATCCTGAAGCAGCGAATAGCTAATTCGTGGGGACCGAAACCTAAGGGAGCCTTTGCCAACTTTGTGAAGGTCATGTCCTGTTGTCAACACCGTAGTATGGAAGTCAAGTTAGGGTCTAAATCCCTTACATTCTCGTGGTTGCTGAGGGAGCACTCTTGTGGTTGTCGAGAGCCAAATTGTGGACAAGTTACTAGGGTGACAAAATTCTGGAAGTAGAGCAAAGGCCGAATCACTTGTTGAGAGACCGAACCTCGTATTTTTGATGAGGTGTGGATGATTTGGTTAATTGATTTTGTGGGCTCATTGAGCTTTGTGTGGGGGTTGGTAACCCTAGTATGGATCTTTTTCAGGGGTGAAACTATCCTCCCTAGGGATATTACAGTAAAACTAGTTTTGATGGTGAAACATCCACCCTAGCTAGTTTGAAGTGGGGATCATTTCAGATTCTCCATTGGCACTTAATGGAGGAACGAGGATCCAATTGCAGCGGTTTCCAGGAGTACTGGGGAAATATATTGGCAGCAGCTTGCATCACCATCAGCCAGCCAGGTTTCTAGTAAAATCGATTACTGCTTTTAGAAGAGGCCATTTCCAACATGTAGTTTCCTAAATATAATTAATAAAATAACTGGCTGAATATATTGCTGCTTATTTCTGCCTATGTTATGATGATTGATCTATTTAGTTGGTACAAATATTTTCTTGTGTCGTTAATAAACAAAGCATTTGGAAGAATTGATTTACTGTGGTATTTTTTTTGTTTTTTGGTTGGGTTTGCTGGTTATTTGACATTAAGACTTCGTATTTATTTACCAGCAAAGTATTTTCTGAAATTACGAGTTAATAAAATAAAAGGGATATCACAGGTTTCTATGCAGATTTCTTAGTTTGATAATAGCATGCAACCCCTAGGGACAACCCCCTGAGACTGGAAAATCACCAGTCTGAATGGAGAGGCATCCAACTGTGATAAATGTTGGTTACCTATAGTTATTAGGTGGATCTGCCTGTGCAGATTTGCATGATAACAGGTTTAGGGAGCTTGGCTTCTTGCAATTCAGTGATAAAGCTATGGTGTATACATGTACTTTGTTTCTTCTCTCTCTCTCTGTCTCTCTGTCTCTTTCTCTCTCTCTATATATATGTATGTATGTATGTATGTATATGAAGTTTCCGGATCTCCAAAATTGTGTAATCACAGATCTGATTTTGAGCTTGCATTGTCATTTTGATTGAGTAATTTGAATTTCTGGGACTTGTTTTTCATGCTGATTTGACATAACATAGTGCTAAAGTTGTCAACTTTTAAGTGATTTAGCATAAATTTTGAGGATAAGAAAGCAGATTTTCTGCTAGAATAAAGGGATTTCAGATCCGTTATATGCTTGGAAAACTGTGCCCTAAGGGTGGAAATTTGTTGGCATTTGTTTGGTACCTTTTCTCTTGAGCTTCCTAGTGTGTTGGATTGAAGTGAAGTGAAATATTGTCCAATGTCTGCTGTTTGATGCTGCAAATTTATATTTCAGATCAGCCCTAACATTGAAAGTTCATAGGGATTATATCCAGGAAATCTCCAGTTTGAGGTGAAATTTCTCAATTTGCATTAAAAGGCAGATTTCTGAAATTTCAATATGAAGTTGCTTGTGAAGTTCCAGCATGTACCTTTAATTTCCTTCCATGCCAGGTATTGTGCTTACCAGGATCCCTCTGTCTTTACTCGTTTTTCACCATATTGAAGTGTCTAAAATCTCATAGCTATGATACCATTTCAGACTTATACAAGATTGCAGGCCCACAATATGCAGATAAGAGAGATACTTCATTGATATATTATGTCTAATTACAATCATAATCATGAGCTAAATGTCGTACATTATGGATACTTACATAACCTCCAAGCCATAACTTTTAGTACCTAATCATATTAATTAATTAACTTCTGTCTTTATTATATATTACAAGGTATGTACTATGACCTATAATAATATACTCTAACATTGGGAGTGTGGGTGTTGAGGATGCTATTAGATACCAGAGCAAATTGTTCAGTCTTTTGTAGCTAGGCCTTTAGTTGCTATTGGTATCTTCATTTCTTGAAGTGATTAGTCATAAGGTTGGTTATGATCTTGGAGTCTCCTTATGCCTCTATATTTTGAGTGTTTTATAGTCTAAGTCCCTTTAATAACACTCAGACCTTTACCATGTTATTTGACTTGGTGTCAATAGACATAGAGGAAGCTACTATTATGCTTTCTTTATCATCTTCGATGATCTCTTCATATCCCACCGAATTGGGGTTGCAACAATATGCTCCATTGACTTGAAGTTGGCATGCCCTGGTTTTCTTCAACACTTGGCTATCTCATAAATGGAGTCACTGATCTCACCATCAGTGGTAGTGATCAATAGAATGTGAAAATTTGGAAGCCCAAATTTCTACTGCAGCCACTGATTAAGTTTCTCCTACTTATTAATTTCTGAATCAAGTTACTTACTGTTTCCTACAGTAAACATTGAAACTAATATACTGCAGTCTACACCATTTAAATTATAAGCGGAAACAAGAAACTGAACAAGAAAGAGATACACCACATCTACACAATTATTTTTGGACAAATGTCCTCGGAAAAACCCAATGCGGGAAAACTGGTGTAACAGTTGAGGGTTTTATTATTATGTAGTAGTAATTTCTGAATACAATCCAGTTACAGAAAATATCATTGACAGAGAGATTTGTGAGATTACCTCACACTATCACTAGAAGTCCTGGCTGATCCAACCCTTGAATGAATAGCCTTTGGCTGCCTCTGCGTTGCCTCTGCGCAGTGTTTGCGTCATCCCAACGTCACACTGTCTAGGACTTGCGCCACTCTTCCCGATTGATTGATTTGCCTCTGAGATTCTGATTTTTGCTCTCTCGGTCTCACACCCCGGCTTCCAGCTACAAAAATCGAACCCTCCAGCAAATTTCAAACTCCCTCAAGGCTTCTGTGTTGCCTCTGCGTGGTTCTGTGTCAACCTCTCTAGTTCTGCGCTGTCTCTACTGGATCTCTTTCTCTCTTCTCTACTAAGTATTCTTTGATCGAGAAAGATTTCCCTTCAGATACTATCCCTGCCCTTCTCTGCGAAACATCATTTTCGAAAATCTCTCCGGCAGCTGCCCTGCTTCAGAAAATCAAACTTCTGATCTCCCCTCTATGTGTTCTCCAAGTGCCCCACAAGCCTCTTCTTATTTCTTTACGTTGGACAACCAACAACCTAGATTAACTTCTAATCAGTGGCTTAGATCATTTTGGCTTGATCCTCGTCTTGTTCTAGAAGTTACACCCACAGTTTAGATTAATACCCATTAATTATTTTAATTTCCTAAGTTTAAACTTAGGGTCCCATTAAAAATAATTAATTATTTTAATAAAACTATTTCCGGGTGAAATTTCCCATAACGATTTCTTGGTATTGGAGAATGGATATGTCTAAGGCTCCTTGCAAATTTTGAGACTTACAGCACATCTGATACTACCAGAAATCAACACTCCCTCTTAGCGAGGAATGTGCTCTATCAATGCAACCTGTTGAAGCATCACTCTGTTCTGTAAAATCTCCTTTTGCGCTGCTAATGTCTGACATCTTGTCCATCAACTACTGCGTAAATGCTGCATCTATACTATTGCTGACCCTGCCATTGTCAACACTGCATCCATACTGCAAATCCCTCTCAATTCTGCATCTATGCTGCTGCTAGCATTGCCACTGCCAACTGCATTTGCACTGCAACCTTCTCCAACTACTACTGCTACTGCATCAGCGATGGAAAAGCATCCCAAATTACTGAACTGGTGTTCAGTATGATGCATCTCGTTGTTGGAGTTCTGACTGCTGCTAGTCTCTGCGTTGACCCTCTAAAGCCTCTGCGCTATTGCTGACCTTTGCTCTGTGGCAACTGCACTACTACCAACTCTGCTCTACGCTGCTCAGTCTTTGGTGCTCCTAGCCATTGCAATTGTCACTCCAACAGTCTTCTGCGCCATTTGACACTGGTCCATCTTACTACTACTGATCTGGGCTCCTGTAGCAAGGAATTGTGAAAATTTCTGAATCTAACAAATAAAAAATGCTATTGCAGTAAACTAATTTGTGTTACCTACTTGTGCTTGCGTTACCTACTTGTGCTCTTTATTTTAACAAGTTATTTTCAGAAATATTCAAAAAATATTAATGCAAATACATTGCAGCCTACACCAATATACAGATCAAGTACGGAAAAATAAATGAGACAATCACACAAAGGACACTTATTTTTGGACTAAATGTCCTCGGAAAAACCCAATGCAGGAAAACCGATGCAACAACTATCAGGGTTTTCTATTATTAAGCAGTAGTTTTGAATACAAATGTTGGTTACCCTCCCGATAAACTAGTGACAAAGAAATACAATGGTGGAAAACTTGAGTGAGTTTTACCTCACTTCACCTGGCAGATTCGGCTGATTCGGTAGCAAAACTGGCTAGCCCCAGCTACTTCTGCGCTGGCCTTGCCTCAGCCCCATAGGCTCTGTGTCAGCTCTTCTACCCATTGCGTCAGCTTTCACGGCAGTTCCGACTTTCTGCGTGGAAGGCAACTTTCTCCTTTGCGCTGACCCTTCTGGCTTTGCGTCAAGGTTGCGTGGGCCCAGACTGGCCCAACGTTAGTCCTCCTAGCTGTTGCGTTGCCTCCACAAGCTTCTCTCTGCCTCTCTGTCAATATTCTCGAACTATACCTACCCCTCAGCTGTAAGATCTCCCCAATTGATTTTCCTCTTGAGAACTTCTCACCTCAGAAAATCGATTTTCTTAATCTCTTTGTGCGTGTTCTCCAACTGACCCCAAACCTTCCTTTATACTTTTCTTGTTGAGAAATCAACGGTCGTGATCTATTCTCTAATCAATGACTAAGATTAAATTAGACTTGATCCTCGTCTCTTAGAAGCTTCTCACCCATATTTTCATTAATACCCATTAATATTTTAATTTTCCTAAGTTTAGACTTAGGAGCCCCATTAAAAATATTAATTATTTTAATAAAATACAATCTGCGTGGAATTTCACCAGACAATTGTTAGGTCTTGGAGATCTCACGTGTTCTAGTCCCTCAACAAAATTTCGGAGCTAGAGCACATCCGATGCTACCCAAAAATCAACAGTCCCTCTTAGTGAGGAATGTGCTCTAGCAATACTTCCCAATGGAAGTATCATACTAATCTATTACATCGGTCCTCTGCGCTGGTGATGCTCGGCTTGCTACCCTTCATCCACTGCGCTGCTGCAATTTGTATCGCTGCCCATGACACTGATAGTCTCATTGCTGCATCTGTACTGCAGCGCCCTGTCAATACGCTGCATCATGGTGCCCATAACACTGCCACTGCTAATAGCTGCACCGCAACTTAGTTGCTGAGAAGTAAGAAACTGAAAATCCACCCAAAAACTGACATGCTGGTCAGTCTGGATGCCCCTTGATGATGAAGCTACCTCTGCTGCTAATGTGTGTTGACCCTCTGATGCTACTGCGATGTTGTTGAATCTGCTCTGTGCCTTCCACACTGCTTTAACGCTCCACTGCGCTCCTTCAAACTTTGGCACTCTAGCTCTACCATTGTTGCTCCATCATCTCTTGCACCAACTGACTCCCGTCATTTTGCTACTGTCATTAAGGGCTCTTGTAGCCGTATGTGATCCAAGAGTTTGGGCACCTCAAGGATCCTGCCCTTTACTATAGTCCTCCCAACAACAACTCAATGTCGCCCCACCTCTTCTCTAGAGGTGCATGAGCACTCGTGGCACAATCATCATCGTCCTCTCTGTCAGCTTTCGTTGGAGCAACCTTTGAGTTAGACTTCTCTTCTTTGCCCTTTTTTCGAGGGCATTGCATGGAAAAATGACCCATTTCTCCACATCTGAAGCATTTGACTTTGGATATGTCCTTTAGTTTTTGTTGCCCTTGCTGTTCCGCTGAGTGAGAGCCGCATCCTCCTCTTCCTCCTTCTTGATTCTAATCCTTTTGTTGCTGCTTCCCGCCTTGGTTAGTCCTCTGATCTCTTCCTGTCGAAGAGCTGCCCACATCTTCTCCCAACTGGGAAGAGAAGCCATGTCCAAGATGCTTTAGACAAAGGTTTCCTAGTCATCAGTGACTGCATTAGGGCAGTCCTGACCATGAATTCAACATATGGTGTAGACCCTACAGAAGTTAGCTGGTCACGGATCCTTTGCACCCTGAGAAGGAAGGGATCGATTTCTTCTCCCTTTTGCATTTTTAACTGTCTCAGCTGACTCTCAAGTAACATCTTCCACTGAACGTAAGTTCCCTCGTACAATGTTGTCAAGGCTTCCCACATTTCCCATGCTGTGTCTTTCTCAGCAATATGTGGGATCACACGATCCTTGACCCCGTCCAAGATCATGCACATTGCTTTTGCCTGAGCCTCCTCGTACTTCTTGAGAGGATCAACATCGACTGGAACAACAACTGTCCTTAAGGCATAATCCTTGATGCGATTTTTATCCAAAACTGCGAGGATCTTAGCCTTCCAAATGACGAAGTTGGATGCTCCATCCGACCTGTCCCGATCCCTCAGTCCGTTAACGACCATCTCTGCTCAAATTAATGTCAAACTGGTTCTCTTCTCCCTCTTTTGCTGCTGCCCCAACAAAACTCGGATCTGGATTTCTTTGGTGCTAAAAATCCTCTAAGGAACAAGCTCCCTTTGAATTTCGATTTCCTTCATGGAAATCCTTCTGCCAACCATTGTCGAACCACCCCTCTTTGATCTCTCTTTACTGCTGCTCAGCACTGGATCTAGATTTCTTGGCAATAAATCTTCTAAGGAACTAATTCCCTCTACTTTGCTTCTGCCCCACTAGGTACTATTCTGCACCAACATAATCAACACCCCACTAGCAACTCCAGATGAAATCTGCTCTGCACCTCTAGCCACGGCAATCAGAAAACGAGACTCAACAGTCTCTGTGCTGGCCCAGTAACCACTGCGCTGCCCTTTGCAGCAACAACATCACCCAATTAGGATGATGCAGCCTTTGTGTGAGCCTCCCTTGGTGACTGCGTCACCCCTCCTCCGCTCTCTTGGCCTGAAACTGCGCTATCTCTCAGGACAGGTGTCTTCACACACATATTTTCCTCCGTTCTTTCACTTATGGCTTCAGTTCTCTTTGATTTGCAATCGCTGTGATACCATGTGAAAATTGCTGAATCTAACAACTAAGAAATCCTACTGCAGTAAACTGATTTGCATTACCTACTTGTGTTCTTCATTTTAACATGTTATTTTCAGAAATATTCAGAAAATATTAATGCAAATACACTGCAACCTACAACAATATACAGATCAAGTACTGAAAAATAAATGAGACAATCACACAAAGGACACTTATTTTTGGACCAAACGTCCTCGGAAAAACCCAATTGCGGGAAAATCGATGCAATAACTCTGAGAATTTTCTATTATGAAGCAATAGTTCTAAATACAAATGTTGGTTGCCCTCCCGGCAAACCAGTGACAAAGAAATACAATGGCGGAAAACCTGAGTGAGTTTTACTTCACTTCACTTGGCAGATTTCGGTTGATCCAGTAGCAAAACTGGCTAGCCCCGGCTACTTCTGCGCTAGCCCTGCATCAACCCCACAGGCTCTGTGTCAGCTCTTCTGCCCATTGCGTCAGCTTTCCCGACTGTTCCGGCAGTTCCGGCTTTCTGCGTGGAAGGCAACTTTCTCCTCTGTGCTGGCCAGACTGGCCCAACGTCAAGGCTACGTGGGCCCAGACTAGCCCAACGTCAGTCCTCCTGGCTGCTGCATTTCCTCCACAAGATTCTCTCCGCCTCTCTGTCAGTATTTTCGAACTATCCTTGCCCCTCAGCTGCAAGATCTCCCCAATCGATTTTCCTCCTGAGAACTTCTCACCTCAGAAAATTGATTTCCTCATTCTCTTTGTGTGTGTTCTTCAACTGACCCCAAGCCTTCGTTTATACTTTTCTCGTTGAGAAATCAACGGTCATGATCTAATCTCTAATCAATGGCTAAGATTAAATTAGACTTGATCCTTGTCTCTTAGAAGCTTCTCACCCATATTTTCATTAATACCCATTAATATTTTAATTTTCCTAAGTTTGGACTTAGGAACCCCATTAAAAATATTAATTATTTTAATAAAATACAATTTGGGTGAAATTTCACCATACAATTTCTGGGTCTTGGAGATCTCATGTGTTCTAGCCCCTCCACAAAATTTCGGAGCTAGAGCACATCTGATGCTACCCAAAAATCAATAGGAATTGATTCGAGAGGTGGGCTCCTCATGGATCTTGCCCATCTACAGTCCTTTCGAACTACAACTCTAAATCACCCCACCTCCCTCCTGGAGATGCTTGGGCTGTCATGGCGAACTCCTCCTCCTCGATCTTTGCGGCTGCAACCTTCGGATCATGCTTCTCATCTTTGTCCTTCTTCCTGAGAGGACACTGTGTTGCGTAGTGACCGAATTCACCACACCTGAAGCATTTGATCTTCGAAACATCTTTCTTCTTCTTCCGTTGCTCTTGTTGCCCCTTGAATGCGAGGGTTGCATTCTCTTCCTCCTCCTTGGGCTTCGACCCACTACTGCTGCTTCCATCAAGTTTACACTTGACCAAGTCTCTCCTCAGCTCCTCTTGCTTAAGAGATGCCCACATTTCATCCCAGTTTGGCAATGTCGCCTTGTCAAGGATGCTCTGGACAAAGACTTGCCACTCCTCAGATACTGTATTTAGGGCCAGTGTTACCATCTTGGAACCTTGAAGTGTTGACCCCATAACTGCCAACTCATCTCGGGTCTCCTGAAGCTTTGCAAGGAACATATCAATGCGTTCCCCCTTCCGCGTCTGCATAGATCTCATCTTTTGCTCCAAGTACATCTTCTGCTGCTCGGAAGATCCCTGATATAGCGTCGACAATGCATCCCACATCTCCTTGGCTGTGTTTCTGCCAACGATGTGACAGACTATATGATCCTTCACTCCGTCGAGGATCATTCTCTTTGTCTTCGCCATTTCTCCATTGTACTTCTTGAGGGGATTTGGATCCGCGGGTTCAGCTACCACGATGTCGATGTAGAATTTGAGAAAATGCTCATCCAGAAGGCATGACATCCTTGCCTTCCAGATCACATAGTTGGGTGCCCCATCCAACCTATCTCGATCTCGCAGTCCATTGGTTGCCATCTCTGCCAAACGAAATGTCAAATGACCTCCTCTCTGCTGCTGCTGCTCAGCAAATGAGAATTCGAATTCCTTGGCTAGGAATTCTCTGAGGAATAAATTCCCTCAATGTCTCTATTCTTCCTTTTGACGTCTTTTCTGCCCAGCAACTGCGTGCAGAAAAACTGCGTCCCACCAGAAACACCTTCTTTGCTGAAGATTCTGCTGCGCTGCTCCCTCTGCCACTGATAGATTTTGATTTGGAAATCCTATCTCTCTGTCGACTCACTCAAAGAGAGATTTACCACGAAAATCTTGCCCTCCTTGCTTGACTGTGCAAACCCTCTGGGGATTCGAATTGTTGCCTTTGCAGAAATTTCAAACTCCCTTCCTTCTTCAGTGTTGGGCTCTTCCGGTACTGTTCTCTTGTTTCACCTACAACTCTGATACCATGTGAAGCCCAAATTTCTATTGCAACAACTGATTGAGTTTCTCCTACTTGTTAATTTATGAATTAAGTTACTGTTTCCTACAATAAATATCAAAACTAATACACTGCAGTCTACAACAGAAACAAGAAACTGAACAAGAAAGAGATACAACACATCTACATAGTTATTTTTGGACAAATGTCCTCGGAAAAACCCAATGCGAGAACACCGGTTAGCAACTGAGGGTTTTATTATATGTAGTAGTAATTTTTGAATATAATCTCTGGATGCCTTCCTGACAATCCAGTTACTCAGAATATCACTAACAGAGAGATTTGTGAGATTACCTCACACTATCACTAGAAGTCCTGGCTGATCCAACCCTTGAATGAACAACCCCTAGTTGCCTCTGCATAGTGCCTGCGTCAACCTAGTGTCACACTGTCTAGGACCCATGTCACTCTTCCCAGATGATCGATTTGCCTCTGAGATTCTGACTTCTGCTGTCCAGGTCTCACACCTCGGCTTCCAACTATAGAAATCAAACCCTCCAACAAATTTCAGACTCCCTCAAGGCTTTTGCGCTGCCTTTGCGTCAACCTAAGCTACCTCTGCATGGCTCTGCGTCAGCCTCTCTGGCTTTGCGCTGCCTCTACTAGATCTCTTTCTCTCTTCTCTACTGAGTATTCTTTGACCGGGAAAGATTTCCCTTTAGATACTATCCCTGCCCCTCTCTGCGAAAGATCATTATCGAAAATCTCTTCGGCAGCTTCCCTGCTTCAGAAAATCAAACTTCTGATCTCCACTCTGTGTGTTCTCCAAGTGCCCCTCAAGCCTCTTCTTATATCTTTCTGTTGGACAACCAACAACCCAAATTAACTTCTAATTAGTGGCTTAGATCATTTTGTCTTGATCCTTGTTCTAGAAGTTACACTCATAGTTTAGATTAATACACATTAATTATTTTAATTTCCCAAGTTTAGACTTAGGGTCCTGTTGATCATTACGTGTCAACAATCCATAGTAGTACACCCTCTTTTTTCACAAAAGGGATAGCACTTGATCGATGTGTCTGTGCCCTCCAGCGATTATCATTAGCCTGACTTTCGAGATGTTATGTAAACCCTTTCTGCATGTGTATAATGTAAATAATCTCAGCAGATCGGTGTCATGTATGTAACGACCTAGGTAAACCTACTTTCCTAGTGACGATCTCCATTCTGGGGGTTTTTTGTCTCACTGATCCATTCTCAGATGGTCGGCAGAGTTTTCCTTTAGTCTTACCCCAAACCTGGAACGGATTTTGTCGCTATGATCGCTAGGATCTTAGGCGAGTCCTAGTGTTCTAGATCGAATCTATCTAAAAGTGATTTGGGAATAATCCTAACAATTTGGTTAGGTTATTTTATTACAAATTGCTTGGTTTGCTGGATTATATGTGTCACAGAAATGAGTAGTCTGTGAGAGTCTATTACAAATGGGTTTTCCCTCTTATGATGTAAATAATATGAAAATCATGATGTAAAGTGTCTTGAGGGTTGGAAAAATAATTTATCTCCTCATAGGTTAATTAATTAAATTTTCTGGCAAAAAATTAATTAAAATCCTAAGCCATAATTTTAATTAATTGTAAGTTCTAGGTAAATTTAAATTCTCCAAAGGGAAAATTCGTCGGTCCTTAAAAATAAAATTTTAAAAGGTCCCGGGATTAAGGTAAATTAATTATTTTGCTAAATTTTAAACCTCAATTTTTTGGGGAAATTAATTAAAAGAATTAATTTTTGAGTTCATTAAAATACATTTAATTAAAAAATTCGAATTTCCTTAAGAATTAAATATTTCGATGGATGAGATTAAAGGAAATTTTAATCTCCATCAATGGTCGAGATTGCTTTGACGAGGATCACTCGAACTAGCCGTTGGAGGATTTATCTTTAAATAGGAAGTCATTTGTCAGTCGATCTATTCGACCTTTGAGTCGTGTGCTTAGCAAGAAGCTCTTGTGTAATCTTTTTCTGGATAATAAAGAAAGACTTTGGGGTTAAGTTTTGCTGATGTTACTCTTCATGGAAATACTATAAGATGTGTTGTTTTCATGCATAATTTTATCCTAAAGCCATTGATGATAGCTTCTAAAGAGTGATTTGAGTACATGTATCTTGCTCAGTTGCTGGGGTATGAATAATAATCTAAATTTTGAACGTAATAGCAGGTATTTCTATTTGTCTGAGTTTTATTATTGTTTTCTCGCTCTATTTTTAATGGCTGGATCGAGTTTTGCAGGTAAATCTTGATTTTAAATCCTTGGGCGTTAGGGGAAGTTTTCAGTTGGATCACCAACTCCCGATCCGTGTTTTTTGAGGAGCCTAGTAAAGTTAATTCCAAACTTATCATAAGTTTTTTTTGTTGGTGATGCACGAAGGGTTTCGAGTTAGCACCTCCTTGAAATTTAAAAATTTAATTTTTGTGGGGGAAATTGATAGATCTGACTGTTGAGAGCCTTAGATTATCAGATCTGGGAGCGGAATTGGACTCATACTCAGATTTGATAGATCTACAATTCTTGTACATAGATTTGTAATTTTTTTTTTTTTTTGGGTTTTCTGACTTGGGTTTTATTTTTTTTAGTTTATTATTGTACATTGTTTGGGTGTTTTTTTGTTGTCGTGCAGCAACGGATCTGAGGAAGAAATTTGTGTAGAGTCTAGATCTAGGCCCCGGAGGGTAAGATCTAGATATCTGGGGTTTATCAACATAATTTTCCAGGGATATTATTCACAGTTTTTGCAGTCCAAAGTTTTAAATCTGGAAATTTTCATAAGGGTTTCATAGATAAATCTGAGGCAGAAGCATATCATTTTAAAATAAGATTTTCTGGGAAAATTTCTTGGTTTTTTGGCTACCATTTTTCTCCTGTCTGCTGCCATATTGAACTTCCATCTTCTGTTGTGTTCTTCTCCTTTGGAAAATTCGATTTTTTTTGTTATGCACATTTTGGAGTTTCTGGAAAATTCGAATCCCTTCTGCAGCTCCTTGTCTTCGCTGCCTTAAATCACTAGCGTGGTTGTTCTTCCTCTTCATTGCGGCCCTAGCTTCACCCTCATCCTCCAGCCATCTTTCTTCTTGCAAATAAAAGAACGAGTGCCAAACCCCTGCTCGCTGTCTTTCGCTCTTCCACGCTGCCATACCTGCGTTTTATCTCATTAGCTTATGCCGACTCATCTCCTCGTAGCTCTTGGCCCTCCTCGTCGACCTACATCAGTCCTCATCGCTGTCCCTTCCTCTGCGTTGAGAACTCCTTCCCTCTATTAGCCCGTCGCTCCTCCCTTATCGTGGCACCCTTCTTGCTCAACTCAAAACGCTGTCCATTCTCCATTGCCATTGCTCCATCGACCTGCAACAACCGCTGCCATATCCCTCTCCTCTATCGAGCCCCTCCAAATGCTGCTTCCTCCATCGAGTTTTCTTCTTTGCCGTCGTTGCCTGCAAAACCCAAACATTTCGATTTTTTATTTATTTACTTCATTTGTATGTGCATGCTTAGGTTTAGGTTTCACCTTTATTTTATTTTATGTTTATGCATTAGGATTTAGTTAGTTTCCTTTTTCATTTTTAATTTAAATTATTATTATTATTTTTACTTTGTTTAATTTCTAGATTCATTTTTATTTTAAAATTTGATTTTTGTTTTGGATTTCTCTTGTTTACTTTAGTTTAGTTTTCTTAATTAATTCAATTTTATTTTTCTTTACTTTTCGATTTGTTTACTTTTGATTTTATTTTATTTTGATTCCTTTCCTTTTTTATTTGATTTTGATTTCATTTAAAAAAATCTAAAATTTTTAATTTTTTTTAAAAGCATGAAAAAATCTAAAAAATAAAAAATTTCATTTATGTGACTTTAAAATTCCTAAAAGAATTAAATCAAAAGGGGATTTGTGCTTTCACATTTAATTTTTTAATGTGGCCGATGGATTAAAATTTCAATTTATCAAACTTTTTTTGATTTGATTTGTTTTACTTTGGTCACATTAAAAATTTAATCTCTTCATTTTACCACATTAAATTAATTGTCTAAGGGATAATTAAAATTCAAATTTAAAAGTTCCTTGGTGTCATAGGTGTTGAATGTAAAATTTTATTTTTTGTGGTATTGATTTCTCTATTGGCAAGTGCAATTAATGTTTTAAAATCATTGACTATAGGAGAAAGATCATAAATTCTAGATCTAGGTTATTGAAGAAAATCATTTTTAATCTAGAATCATTGCTTAGCAGTTAATTTTCATAATTCTTTATGGGATTAAATTGCTAGAATATATTGCAGTTTTGGGTGTTTACATTTATTGATCGTCAATTTCGCCATATTTATAAATTGCTTGGAATAACCTGTTTCTGTTTAGTCTATGGTTAATTGAATATAAAGACACTGGTCTATAATCATTTCTATCTTGTGGTTGTGTCTTGGCTGTATTAGTGTTTAATCTATTCATCTCAGTTAACTAGGACTCATTTACATTCGTCAAGTTGTCCATCTTTTAGTCTCCTAGTGCTTGTGTTCCACAGGCTATTCTCATTTATTTACCTTAGGGACTACCCCCCTTGACTTGTCTAGGAGAGAGTCTAAACGGAGTGAGTAAGGATTAGAGTGACAACCCTTACTCTAAGCATTGTCGTGGTGCCTAGACACTTTGTGCGATAATAGGACCCATTAAAATAATGAATTATTTTAATAAAACTGTCTCCGGGTGAAATTTCTCAAAACGATTTCTGGGTATTGGAAAATGCATGTTTCTAAGCCTCCTTGCAAATTTTGAGACTTAGAGCAAATCTGATGCTACCAGAAATCAACATAGAACTATTGGTAGCATTCCTTTGATCAGAAGGAAACTACCACTACAGCAGAACCGAAACAGAAAACATAAATAAAGAGCACAAAACAAGGAAATAGCAGCGTCACTTGCACACGTAGGGGCAAATTGCACCTGAAAATCCAAATATTGGAGGAAGATGTCTCCAATAAACACCATTTTAATTGACTAATGATAAAATGATATGAGATACACGTGAGAGGGGGTAACCCCTATTTATACCAACATAGAGACAAAAACCCTGACTTAAAGCTCAAGTCACTAACAAGAGTCATTAGGTTCTTATTACACAAAGTGGCATTTTTACAAATATTGGAATATGATACTGTAATGTGTAGGACTTGGACATTAACACAAAATTATGAGCATATACACCACATAGCTCATGTGCATAATATAACAAACAATAAGGATGTTGTATGTAGTTACACAACATGCCCTTCCTGTTAAAAAAGTTTTACCCTTAATGCTGAAAAATCAAGCAATAAATGCCTTGAAAGCATATTGCAGGAAAAACTGAAAAGATGCATTCTCACCCCACCATAAGACCAAAATATTGTGGAATTATGGTTCCAAAGATGCATAAACATGCCTCTGGATATGGATGAAACATTAGATTACCCGAATGTGGTATCATAATTCAATTTGGGCCTCCAGAGTGATCTTCGAGGAGTGCATGCAAATAAAAGAGGGCTGCACTTTCTGAAAAGTCACTTGAGTAATAAACAGGAAGATTTGAACTGCAAAACACTTATTCCAAAAGGTACCACTTCAACCAATTGTACTAAACATATTACTATACTAAAAGAATGAAAAGAGAGGCAAGTATGGTTTGCACTCAATGAATGACTCCTCCCTCATTGCAATAGAATTTACCATTATCCCAACAAGCAAGGCTGGTATAAAATATATTATAACAGAAACATATGTAAATGTGTATCCCATCTTAGTGTGAAAGCATATGCATAATAATATAGACAAATTTTCACTAGTTAGGTGTCCACATGGACTTCATTATGATGAGTCCATTTCCATGATGTAACTTAATACATTATTACCCAAAGAAAATTTCTAGCTATGGTTCATGATGATAAAAATAGGCATGAGATAATCAGTACAACCACATATCTAATCATTGCACCAAAATAAATGCTACGTGTACTTTCATCATACTAACAGCCATAAATAGAGGCAAGGGAAACAAACAAAAGAATATACGCTTTCAACTTTGGGAAAATAACTCACACTACTTTCTGCAATAGGTCATTAAAAAAGTATTTGAATTTAACAGCACTTACTAATTCTGCTTTTGGTCAAAGTTGCTGCTCTTCTCTTGCATTTTGCTGGTCAGTCCTGTCCAAAATATGCTGGTTGCAGCTTTTGCTAAAATATCTAGGGAGCCTTGCTTCCTGCCAAATACTAAGAAGCAGTTTGATCCCAACAGAGTTGTAATCCACAATTCAATTGCAGCAAAGCTACAGATCATATTCTAATTCTAGGAAAGCCTTAGGCTTCCCAATTTCAGTAGAGTTGCACGCAGCAATCCCAATTATGATAAGTCATCCCAATTTTCTCCTATCTTGTAGACTGGATGGGCAGTGTATAGTCTGGAAACCTGAATAATAAAGCAGGGCATCCCTCCAAATATGAATGAAATACGGTGCATATCCTCTCATTTAATGCATTGCTCAACAAATGCAATCTTCTCTCACAATTAGCCCAAAAAATGATCAAGAATGCAAATTGCTACAGCATTAGGGAGGGCACTGTCCTCACAAAATCATAATTCTATCATAAAATGCACAGTAATAACCAAGGAACATTATTACAAATGCAGTCTTAAATGAGTAAACATCACCCAAGGATCAAGTCGGAGCACAGTAAATAATCAACCATGTCAAGAGATAACAAAAAATGATAATGAGATGATGCAATAAGGGAATATATATAGTTTCCATGGATCTGGAAACTCTTCTAGCTAATGTGGAACTATTGGAGTTAACTCCACCTGTGGCTTTGCTGACATGGGCCCATCATAAACATTATCTTCCATGGGGCTCTGCCAATTTGGAGGCTAGTGTCCATGACTGTTACTTCTCAGACTTTGGCCTCTACTAAGCTTTTATTTATAATGTTTCTTTGTTACTTTCTTATTCATGATTTCAGATTAAACTGTAATAAACCAGCTTTACATCCAAGAAAATACCTATTTGTGCCTCTGATCCGGTGGTTTCTTATGAACCAAAATATTCACTTCTAAGAAAATATTTTGTGCATGTAAGCATCGGGAAAGCAATGTGAATTCTTATGCCGTAACATTAATGATTGTTTATTAGGTTGATTAGAGAATAAATATTCATGCAACAGTAGCAGTTCTTTTTTTTCCTTGTCCATCTTATGCATTTGTAAATAAGCTAAATATGGCAGCTCATGATAACACAGTTTTTGGCATCCATTTTAGACATAACCTTGAAAACCATTGCACATATGTTATGTATTGATTGATTTTGAGTTGGTGAGACTTAGAGTTGAAATCTTTATTCAGACTTAACTATTGAGTTTGCTGCTAAAGCATTCTTCACATTATGCTAATTAATTATGATTTTTGTTTCACATTCTGTAGGTGCCTGGTTTGGCTGTTGTCATTGTGGGCGAGAGGAAAGATTCCCAGACTTATGTACGCATGAAGAGGAAAGCATGTGCAGAGGTTGGCATAAAGTCCATTAATGTAGACTTACCGGGAAACGTTACAGAAGAGAATCTTCTGGACACAGTTCTTGACCTGAACGCTGATCCTGAAGTACATGGTATCATGAAACTTCCAAATTTCTTCTAGAGGCAGTTTGGCAACTTGGTTGTTTGTGTGCAAAATATATGACTGATTTTCAAAGAGAGATAAAATAGGAAAATGGAATATGAAAAGTGATAGAGATGCTTAAGATTATGATTATTCCATGGTTTCTTTTCTAAGACACAATTCTATTAATTAAGAATTAAAATATATGTCCAAATTCATTACCAATTGGCTCAAGATATGCAAAGAGCTTTTAGAGACATCCTGATATCTATTTCACAAGGCCCCACCTATTGTGGATTAAGGCTGCAGACCAATGTTACGTGATTCGCCCCCTAGGCCCTAGCACCTGCACTAGGTGCTTGGGTGCAGGGATCTATGCCCAAAACACATCTGTTGGAGGTGTACTCAGTGGGTATGTCTTTTGTTACTGCAAACACCACAATCATCATACAAATTGTTGGGGGCATTTCCCAATAGATCTGGAGGCATTTTCTTTGTTGAGAAACACCTCCAATTGAGGTTATCAAATAGAAAATTAAGCAAGAGAAAAAAAATATATGATACATATAGGACCTGTGAAGTCTCTCCATAGGTAGTTTCTGCTTGGGGATATGTGGACCCCTTGTTAGCTTTTGGGCTTACTCAAAGTGTTTACTCCATGTTTGGGGGTGCTTCATGAGATTTGGGGTTTGTTACCGCTCAAACTAGCAGGGATCCTAGAGGGGAACTTGCTAGGTCAAGAGAACTAATGAAGCTAAAGCCCACTGTCACCACAACTAAAACTTCCTACTCTTTACGAACTTTCACCGATGGGAGGAGACCCAATATATAGAGAATCACTTATGAAGGATAGATCAACAACCAAGTGGACCCAAGGTTAGGTCAAGGGGATAGGATTTAGCAACCAATGATATGCTTGACCTAATTAGGGAGGGAAAGGGATTAAGGAATGAATTTTCAATAAAAGGAAATGCAAGGATCCCAGTGAGGTTTCTAGCCTAAGGGAAACCAAGGGCAAGAATTGGTCGTCGAGCTAGGGCTTGCCATATATCAAGATCCCACCGTTGAAATCTCATGAAATCTGGAGGGCTTCTTGAGGATGCACTAGCACAATTGTGGACAAAAAATCGAAGTATTTAGATGGCTAGATTGTGAGATAGTCGATGCCCTAGGTGACCTAGAGGACTAGACCTAGAGAAGAGGAGAGGGGATAAGGAAAAGGATTTAAGGTGATCACCTTTGGGTGGACCAATGCCTAATCCTTTTGGGAGATTAGAGTTAGGTAGAATTATGACTATGGACCTTTGAATTTTCTAGGTCAAGGAGGCCTCAAAGACAACTTCGCTTAACACTAAGGTAGCAACAAAAACAACTTCAAAGACTTTATACTTCGATTTGCAAGATAGATGGCTTATCAAGATGAATTTCAATAATGAAACATCCCTAGGAACATTCATTCATTATACATGGCCCATACATGAAGCATTCATGATCTAGAAACAAAATTTCCACAACTTCGCATAGAGAGATGCAACAAATAAGCCCTAGTATAGCGAAATCCCAATAACAATGTACTTGCATGTATAAGAATATATCCAACCATCCAAAAGACTTGCCATCAAGAAGCTCCAAGTCATATGAAAGTTATCTAAACATCAAAATTCATTCCATGCTCCAAAAATTCGTCCTCCAAGAAGGATAGTGAAAATATACAAAAAGATACAAGTTCCAAATCCAAGTGATGATGCTAAAATGAGTCCTCATCACTTCTATTTATACACTTCTAATGAGTTCGATTTAGCTTCTTGGGCCTACATTAGCCCCTAGAATAAAATAATGTGCAAAACAAGTCCACCAAACTAGCTCATAAACAAAAGAATAAGCCTCTCAAGAGGTTGAATGACCAATAATACACGTCGTTGGGCCTTCTAAGAAGCCTAGTGAAGTCCATAAGTGCCACAATGATGAATAGGATTCCCAAAAGTAGTGGACAAGGGGCTGACCCCTTGTTCTCCAAATAATAAACCTGTGGTGCTCCCAATGGGTGTGAGGGTACACAAGTAACCTCATCAGCATACAAGTCCTCGGTCATATGCCAAGTGCATGCTACAACTGTGGGGCCGACTGGGCATGGTGAATCAGGTGCATCTTCCTCGTCCAATAGGTGAATCTCGATCAATCTTTGAACATCTCTGGGGATCCATGGAGTGCTATCTACTATTGTGGAGGCCCATGGCTCTCAACACACACCCTACATGTGCCAATGTAGCCCTTTGGAGGGTTAGAACTTAGGACCCCATATAGGGAAACCAAACCCAAAATGGAGACCATCTGCAATCATGCATAAGATCCAATGTGTCCCCTAGCCTTCCAGTACAACAAGTCATCAAAGGAAATCGAGTTAAAGAGCTTACAAACCATGGACAACAGGTAGGCACTTCATAATGGCATGCCCTTCCATAGTGGGCTTTGACATGCGCTAATGTCTCCAAGCTCCAAATAGGGTTAATCAAGTATCTTGTTACGTGGTTTCTACCTTTAAAGGGGATAGTATGTCCAAGGTACATCCTTCAAAGGGTGGTGGTATGTGATAAAGAGATGAATGGAGTAGGGAATGAAAAGGGGCAGCCCTGGGCCACATGTTGGGGTACAAGCTATGTTGCATGAAACTTCTAGGAACCCGATGTTTCGGGCCGTACCGTACCTGAAACTCCAAAACTTAGCCGAAACTCGACTATCATGTAATCATCTATGAGAGTTAATATAGACTTCTTTTTTCCTTCTAAATTGTCATCTATGAGTCTTATTCCCTTTTTTCTTGCAAAGATAATGTGTTATTCACTTATATATATATATATATATATCTATTATATTGTATATATAAATATATGATGTTTTGACCAACATTTCCATTTTTTGGAGGTGACATTTCTAACGTACCCGTTTCAGAAACTCTGAAATGTTTCAGTGTTCAAGCAACTTAGGGTACAAGGGTAGCTAATAAAAGGGAAGCCCACACTTGGGTATATAATGTATAGGAGGGAGCAATTGTGGTGCATGAGGTGCCCCGACCTTGATTTTTCCACCCTTCTTTATATGCCTTTTGCCTTTTGCCTTTTATGATTTTCTTTGATTAACTGCTCGGGGCTCAAGGGATAAGAGCATGATGTATAAGGTATAGTAGTGGATATCCCTTTTAAGGTAGGGCGGTTTATCACCCACTAGGGGTTGGTACAATCATGGGTTCCTGAATGGTAAAGGAGGCTCATCTAGGGCCTATAGGAACCAAGGTGATGGTTATGAGAATGGGGTAGAGCTCATGCATTGGCTTTTGCCCACATGCTACATGTGTTTGTCCCGGCCATCTTTTGCATTTTGTGGTACATTTTCCTGTTGAATGTGGCCAATTATGCTTTTACTTTTTTCGCTGCATCAACCTTCGGGGCATCATTCCAAGCTTGACCCAAGGTGTGGGCAAGGGGAGGGGGAAGGCTAACCCTATATGGATCCAGTGGAGGGATGTGGACTTAGGTGGGAGAAATGATGAATGGTGTTATAATGAGTTGAAGGGGGGTGATATATGTGGATGAGAGAGCGGGACCACACAACCAAAATCAAGGTTTCCCATGTAGTACCATCCCTAAAGTCCAAAGGCCAACTAAAAGAGATCCCATGGGATTAGGGTCCAAGGTTAACATCCAAAAGAGGTCTAGGGGAAAGGAGCACAAACCTAGCCCACTCTTTCCACCAAATCCCCCCATTAATCCATGCCCAAAAGGTATCCATGATAAGCAAACTACAATACTCAATTACCAAATGACAAGGCATACCTTTAGGTTCGGGAGGCCCACCTTCAAACACATGATCATGTCAAATGGGTGAGGGGCCACATGGTTGGCTCAGGTGGCAGAGAAATGGCACGACGAGCTAGTTGGTGGCTATAAGGGGCTGCCAACTGAGGACCATCTCGGAATTTTTTTCTCCTAGGGATATCACCCACAAAATGGTGGGTAACAGGGTTCATGATGTATGATTAACTGCTAGATGGTCCATGATGGATTTGCACATTGGAGATGGCTTTGTTGATGATTGCTTGACCTTAGTTGGATGGTTGCATGACATTCTTCCTTGGAGTGTTTCACATCTTCAGATAGCTTGGGACATTCTTCATGCTAGCCACATGTAGAATGGTCACTTGCTTGAGAGAATGACTTGCATTGGAGGAGGATAATTTAGCATTCTGGAGGAGGGTGTTGAGCTCTAAACAACATTGGGTGGCTTGAATTCTTCCATGGAGTTTTGGAGTTGACTCGAGGATGACTAGGTTGTGATAGTGTACATGCAATTGAAGTGGATCTAGTAGAGCATGTGTCTTAGGAGTGCTGGAGTGCTTGAAGGTATGTTGGAGCATTAGACGCATATCATTGAGTACCTTTGCGTTGGAGCCTTGCTAGTGTATGACATCACCTTGGAGCTTGACATGTGTAACTTTGGAGTGTTGTGCTTCACATGTGTGAGCATACTTTTGTTTGTAGTATGTTTCTTGTAAAGCTTTAGGCCCTGTTACAACAAAATCTAGTGGCCTAGTGCAAAGCTTCACTAGGTGACCTATACAATGTGCAACACTTGGGATGTCACCACTGTCGCCTCAGTAATTACTTCCCTCATTTTAGTGATGGACACAATCCAACACAGGGGAGGCTTCCTTGGTAGGGCTTAGGGGTTAGATAACCGAAAGGTCTTAAGCTAAGTGCCCCCTAAGGATCCTACAATGATAATTCACTAGATATAGGTATAAAAAATTAGCATTTAGAGCGGATGAAGGAGCAAATTGCATACTTGCATTCAATGTAGCTATGTCTCATTCTAGAGGCTATGGTTGACCTAAAGATGCTCAAACAAATTTCATGAACACACCAAATCAAGAAAATAGTCATGCTGTTACAAACTAGGGGTTTTAAATCAACAATTTACAACAATACAACAATTTTTAACAATGACAAACTTAGTCCACAAAATTATTAGCGAGCAATGTAAAATGAAGGAGGAATTAAAGAGTAAACTAGAGACAAAGTTACAACAAAATTTGATGGTTAATAAGGCATATAACAACAAATAAAACCTTGACGTCAATGCTAGAAAATGGTTGAAAAATGCATGTAAAATGACAATTTTACTTATCCAATACTCTTTCCAACAATGCCTAACCCTAAAACATGCATCAATTAGTCATTAATGTTGAAAATATTAGATTTTGCGGTAATTTAACCCTAGTTGACCACAAAACAAAAAGTAAAATGATTTTTATTAATTTGGGTGAATGCCACAAGAGGTGGACTAGTGCCTTCTATATCTAGGGCATATAGAGTCTAGGAATCAAACAATTCTAGTGTTTCTCTGGAGTGATAATTGGATCCAAACAAACTAGGGGAAATAATCTAACTTGCCCTAGGGTTTGAGATTTAGGGTCTGAAATTTAAAGAAGATTAAAGGAAAGAGAAAACTATATCTATTCTTCAAATACTTAGAAGAAGGGTTTAGTTTAATAAGGGACAATGAAACAAATACCAAATAAAATAACTTATTCCTTTAACATTTATGCCATAAAAACATAATACCAGTATAAAGCAAATAAACTAACTTACTTCACCATGCATCATCCAAGATCCACCATAAGCATCTGTGAAAAGAGATCACGTCACATTCTAATTCGACCCAAGAGAAGTCGCTCAACTAGGCTTCCATAACACACGAGATAGATAAGATAAAATAATTATATCAATGTCCAACAAATGACCACAAAAGTAGGTCAATGGGACTACTGAATATAATGAGATGTCAAGACTCAAGATTCAAGACAAAGCAGGAGTACTAAAAAGTATCCTAAATAATGAATAAGAATCAAAGTAAAAGCATGAAATCTATATGTAAAAACATGAAATATTCCTCAAATCCAAGTGTGGGCAGCTGCAATGGGAGGGATATGTATAGAGGGAAAGGATCTAGGGACTAGATCATGGTCTGCTAGATCTACCTCTCCTAACATCTGAGGCCAAATGAAGAAAACTCCAAATGGCTCAAGGGGTGTATCTTATCCCAAAAGTCATGTCTCCTCATTAAAAGGTGGTGTCTCATCACCAAAAAGATTCCTTTGATGCCCAACGCCATCATCCAAAAGCCCACATCATCATCAAATGTAGCACATTGGTGATGTCATCCAGCTAGGGCATGAAATCATCAAGGTAGAAGGTGCAATCTCCCATTCGAAGGGGGGTTGCAAGTCATCATCACGAAAAGAGCAATGTCCATTAAGAAGGTTAAATGCCACCCTGGGGTGTCTTGTCATCTCAAGGTTACACCTGCATTCCAAGGTAATGTCTGAGCCCAGAAAGCCAACTTCCAAGGTCTTGAAGTTGGAGGAGGGTCTCAACACTTTTACTAAGTCTTCAACAAGGTCAACGGTCCTCAAAATTTCCCCAACATCCTCCATTAAGTGGTCTTCATCATCAAGAAATATGGTTGGATGCCTTTTATGAAGCATTGGAGAAGCTTCACATTATCACTCAAGGGACCTTGACTGTACCTGGAACACATCTAGCACATAATCAATGAATCAAGTGAGATCAACATCATGGGTACAAGAACCATAAGAGCATCAATGTGGACCATATTTAATATCAAAGCCATCAAGGTACTTTACACAAGTATCAACTTCAAATGTCTCACTAGCTTATGATTGTATACAAGTTGCTAGATTTAGCTACGGGATGGTTATCATATGTTCGTATTAGTTGCTTCCAACATTAGGGGATGAATAGTTCCTAGGCCGACCCTTTCAAATGATAGGTGGAAATGATAGATGTTATGGTCATGGCTTTACTTCATGAAAGTTGTCATAGCTTTAGACTAGGTTATGTAAGACAATCATCCATGAGCACCTCTAGAGAGGGAGCGCTTAGCTGCTTGAGTTACCTTCCCTCACCTTTGTTTTTCCAAGCCCCTTATTTGCCTTTCTTTTTCTTTGATTTGGCTTGTTTCACAAGCATTATTGATTAGCATAAGATAATGATGTAATCCCCCTTTAATGCTGGGCAGTTTATTGCTTCATGGGGGTTGGGATGTTATTTGAGAGTACTTTGATAAGTGTGAAATATTCATGGGTACTCGAGGGGCGAGTGGCTATATAAGAGGGAAAAGAGTTCAAGCTTTAATTGGCTTTTGATTGATTTACATCCCTTGCCATTCTTTTGCATTTTGACATTTTGGCTTATGCTTTTTTTTTTCTTTACAACTACATCAACCTCGACTATTTCCAACCCCTTTTTCCCATGGGATGAGGTATACAAGGAACCAATATAAGCGACTAACAACAACCAATCAAAAGATGGGCTAACGGAACAAGCAAAAGATGGTAAGTGTTAAGTATGAATATCATGGACACACTACCATAATTGGAGACTCCTATTAGTGCCCCTCCTAGACAGTGAAAGAAAGACCCTAAAGAAGTTCACATTGGACTAGGAGGAAATGATAACCACTAAGGTGAAACAAGGAAACATGTATACAACCCAAGCATCATGATCTATCATCGAACCTCAACCCATGATCCATGCTAGAATGCCCAAAACATTAATTGAAAACACTTGCATGCAAAAATGGTTAATGTAACTCATAATAGATGTCCCCATGTACTAATCCTTTTAAAATATTTTATAAATTTTTGATAAATTTTCTCTTTAGATTTTCTTTGGAAATTTCAACAAATAAATTCTACATAAAAATGCAACAGAATATAAAATAAATCAACTAGAGACAAAGATATGTGATAATAAACTCAACCAGTTATTTTATTTATTTTAATAACAAATTACATGTTGACAATGGTCTCTACTAAATGCAGAAATCGATTCACTAGAAACCTAGTTGGTTGATGGTGATGCGAGCTGCTGCCAGTATACTTCCTTGATACTACCAAAAACTGCTGCAATTGGAACTTCCTTCCTTCATTAAGTGTCAATGGACAATATGAAATGATCCCCCCTTCACAATAGCTAGGGTGGATGTTTCACCACTGAAACTAGTTTTACTATAATATCCCTAGGGAGTATAGTCTCACCTCTGAAGAAGATCTACACTAGTGTAAGGGCTGAACTAATTTAAAGAACCATTTCTGAAACTATAAAGATTCACTGAACTGTAAATATTGTAAAGGAGTTTTATAAAGCTATCTAACCTGAACAGAGTATGAAACCTTAAAAAAAAATTCTGTTCTAAATTTATACAAAACTTCATATAACTAATTGATTAATTCGATGATAAGTACTTACTTGGTCTGCTGCGGATGAAGATGTTTCACAACTTCTCCAGTTCGCTCCCGTTTACCAAAAGACCGAAACCACCCAGCCAAACTGAGCAGAACCTCGCTACTCAGTCCAGTAAGCTCCTTAGTTGAAGTAGACTGTTCCCCCGTGCCCAGAAACCTCAGAACGACCAACTCTCCTTCTGTTGGTAACTCAAGTTTATAAAGTTCCGTACTTCTTTAGTATCCCCTTCGTTCTTTCTTCTTCTTCCCAATGCCCTCCCAAAACTGTTCTCTCTGGTTGATAAATTGTTTCTTGGCGGCGGCCGCCCTTCCTCCAGCAACCCACCGCTTCATCTCCTCATGACACCCTTCCCATGTCACGTCATATATATATTTTTTTAAAAGATATATTGATTTTTGATTAAATATCCTTTTGTTTGATTTTAATATAAAGGTTTAGGCTTATATTAAAATACTTTATCATTAATTTATTTTTATTATTTTATTAATTGATTAATATAATTTATTTAATATTTATTTTATAGATAGGTCATTACAACCAGGGTTACCAATCCTCATACAAATGCTCATAGATCCACAAAAACAATTCACCAAATCATTCACACACATACATCCATGAGCTTACGCTTCTCTTTTTATTATGATGGCTTATTAGAATACCATGGACAATACCTTGGGTCGTTTGAATACCATGGGTCACTTTTCCTTTATTAAATAAAGTGCCTTTTTAATATTCTCTTTTCTTAGCCACTTTTAATTATTTAATTTCCTCATAGCCCGCAATTAATTTTAATTTGTATCCTAGACTATTGAGATACTCTCCATTCTCAATGCTCGAAAAAAGGGACATTACAGTCCTCAAGTGATTCATACACCTAAACCAGAATCCCAAACAAGTATATGGAATGCTTCAACACATAACTGCCATATCATCTCAATACTATTGAACTTGGTACTACTGCCATATGCTACCATGCCTTGAAGCAATCCATAGAAGTACAATCCATCCTATGTAAGAATGTATACTCCTAGTGTCACAGAAAGAGTTTCTTCCATACTGCCTTCTCCTCCCTTCCAGTTGTGCTCCCTTGCTTGGTCAAACCTTGCCATACGAGGGGATAATCCACCTAGATCCCACTACCAAATAAGGAATCTATCATCTCCAATGCTTGAACATTCCAACTACGCTGTACCTCTGGCTAGAAATATTCTCCCAAAAGCTTCCCATTTGATAAGGTACCATCTCATAATCTCCTTCTAGCCTAACTACTGGGCTGAGTAATCTCCTTCCATGTGACATCACCTTCTCCCTATATGGGCTGAGTAATAATATGAAAGGTTGCTCATTACTCACATTTCTGCTCCCTTGCAATTGTAAGCTCCATGTGTTGCAAGCCTTGCTTATGTACTTTTGAAGAGGGCTGCTATACGTCTCACCTCCAACTCTTGTTAAAAGAAACTGAAGAGCATGTTTTTTTTTGTTTCCCTTTCAAGAGTTCTAGCTGCCCCTCAATACTAGAAAGTTTGACAGTGGTCTTGCACTAATGAATTAGTGTACCTAATGGTGAGGAAGCACATTGGATCTTATATGTAATTGGCAGGTGGTTTCATCGTGGGATGGGCAACATAATTGGGGCCCAAGCCCACCAGAGGATCATATTAACATTTATACGGGATGTGTTGAGATCCATGGGACTCCATGTGTTTGAGGACCATTTCATGCCATGGGCACTCTCAACACCTTCAACAGTTTATTCGTTGCCCCACATTATTCGCGAGATGATACACTTGGACTAGCTTGACCCAATCGACTTAGCATGATTAGGAGGTTTGTATCACCCTCGAGGCATGGGAAGGCATGCACCATCATAAGAGCCCTCATTTGGAGCATTATACAAGCTTATCTTTCGTCAGGAGGTCCATGAGACTAACATTTGCACCCCAAACCCACTATGGGGCACCACAAGATGACTTGCATGGAAAATTAGGGGTCATTCCCTCATTCATGTTTAATGGAGCCCTCTCTCTCATCATGGCACTTAGAGGACTCAACGTGGCCCTCCAACGACCCTACATCATCATGACATCATCAACTCAACTTGCATATGGATTATAAGAAGAGCTTCGGCGTAAATCACATGAAAGAGACCTTTGTCGACGCGTTTCGAACCAACTAGTGTGGTTCATCATCAGGACAAAGTTGTCCTGATGATGAACCACACTAGTTGGTTCGAAACGCGTCGACAAAGGTCTCTTTCATGTGATTTACGCCGAAGCTCTTCTTATAACTACGATGAATCACAGAAGCATCAATTCTACAATTGCATATGGATTGCTTATTCATAACTTGTGATAGCTACTTGGTCAGCTTGTGAGCAAGACTTGTTCTTAGCACATTATCTTATAGTTTTGGGGGCTCATTAGGCTAATTTTATCTAGAGAGACTCGTATAAATAGAAGTAAGTCTCATTTGTGAGAACTCATCATGATCACTTGGATTCTTCTCTTGTAAAAGAACTCACACTTTTTCTTTGGAGACTATTGGAGATTCTTTGATGCATTTTGACATTTGGAGCTGAAATTTTTGATCTTCTTTGGAGCTATCTCATGATTTGTGGACGGATATATCATATTGTCATCTTGTAAATGCTTCTTGTTGAATATTTTCTTGGAATTATGTCTAATGTATGGAATTGTTGCAACTAGGTTGATGCTATCGTGCCCTAATTGTTGAAAATTATTTTTGGAAAGCTTCTTGGTTGGAAATTGCATATGTTATTCATTGTATGGCAAATGATGAATGTTCTTAGTGGATGAAATTTCATCTTTCTTCCATAAAACAATAAATCTTGAGTGGGTAAATGTTAAAGGTTGGTTGCTAGGGCATCAATCTTTAGCGTCCTTAAGGATGGTTTTGGCCAATTTTAAATCATCTAAGACTCCATAGCCCAAAGGACTAGGCACTAATTCAAGAAGTTTGGTGATCAACTCTTCTCTTCTCCATATTTTCACCTCCTAAATTTTGGTCCCCTAAAGGTAGGGCGGAAATCTAGGGCTTGTAGCGAAATTTTAGGGAGGTGATTTTTCAGGAATTTGAGGGTCCACACATCAAGCTTCAGGTCTAGGCTACCTAAGCTCCAAGATTGGTGGGCGTCCACTTGAGTTTCATCAATAAAATCCCTTGCCCTAGGTTCCACTCCAAGAGGGAAACCTAGGTCTTTCTCTCTCACCTTGGGGACTCTATGAGGGTTGTATGAACTTAGTATTTAGTGGAATAAATCCTAAGAAACCCTTTCTCCTCCCTTGCCTTGACCTAGTGAGTACCTTGGAAGCATTCCTTCCCTTGATTACTAATAAAACCCTAGGTTTAGAGCAAGTCTTTCCTAGGTCTCTCAAAGAGAGCGAAGAGCCTTTGGAAGTGTTAAATCATCACATTTAGCTTCTTTGTGAGGTCCTACCTCATCTCTTAGAGTCTTGACCTCAAGAATACCAATTATCATCATCATATCTAAAACCCTAGGTTTTGATCTCTTCATCTTAAACTTTTTTTGGAGAGCTTTTAGCTTCTTTGAAGCATGGAACCATTTTTGTGTCCTTGAATGGGCTTTGTAGAATCACTTCACACCTAAATCATTGATCTATTCATTCTAAGTGATTCTCTTCTTACCAAGACTTCTCCCATCGGTGAAAGTTCGTAAAGCGCAAGGGACTTTGATTGAGGTGACAGTGGTTCATCGTCCTATTGTTGTCACTTAGTCTAGTAGTTGTCCCCTAGGTTTCCCTCATTGGGGCCCTGCTAGATTGTGTGGTAACAGATACAATCCCAAAGGATGAATGTTTCCAATAAATAAAGGGGATTGAACACTCCTTGAGAAGAATTACTAATCTGTTCCTAAATGACAAGAATTTCACCCTTCATGTTCTGCCCAAAGGGGGACTTTGAAGTCTGTTAAAAAAAAGCAAATATCAGTCCCAAAAAAGAGACCAATTCTGCCAATGCTCTACAAGGAAATTCGCCCCTTTTGAATGGACAAATTTTGTCAAGTAAAGCTGAACCGAAAGTTGGCCTCCAAGAGCAAATTTGGGGCTGCCTTAAGGTCAACCAACAGTGAACTAGTCCTTGTACTTGAGTCTGCCCAAAGAAGACATTCAAGAACAGAAGTTAGAAATAGATTGAGTGTGTTTAAACAAATATCCAAAGTCTAGCATTGGTTAGTTTCAAGTGCAAATAAAACTACTAAGTAATTCCAACTAAAGTCTATTCCATCTTGGCTAAGGAGACCAAGTGAACTTGGTTCCTCCTTAGACAAAAAGGATCACTGTTGTGACCAGCAATCCAAAAATCCTTTTGCTTGATTTGTAGATGAAAGCACAAATGGAGTAACCAATAGAGTTTTAGATTTTAAATGATGGAAGGAAAAAGATATAGAGGCTTATGGATACCCCTTTTGATCTTTCTTCTTTGAATTGCTCTAGAGGGCCTTTGGCTCTTTGAATTATGTGCTCCTTGAAGTCAATGGAGATGGCTAGTCTAGCAAAGGACATCCCCAACTCCAATGCAATTGGTAACCTGTTTTAATACAACCACCCCTGTGCAAAGGCAAATGTTAGTGTCAATGGGAACTTGCCATATGATGGCAAAGTTGGATTTGTAGTTCAATTGAGAACATACAAACCCCAACTAGGCCTAGGATATGTGCAAGCCCAAGGAAAACTACAAGTAATTGTAGCTTTCCCTCCCTAGACAAGAATGCCCTCAGGCTATAACACAAAAATTGTTGTAAATGCGAGAAGAATTCAATGAAAAAATACCATGTTACCTCATATGATACAAGGAGAAACAACATAAAACCCAATTTGGTGACCCTCAAAGACTTGACTTTTTATTACTTGAATCAAAATTTTGACAGAGTTACAGCAAGCTTTCAGCTTCCAACCATAGAAGAATGAGAGCTCATGGGTTACATTTATCAGAAATTGGGAGGAAATCCCAATGAGAGTCCATCAATAAGTGGCAAGATGGTGAAGATCCTTATGCGAAATCGAATTTTCCATGTGGCATAAGGGCTGGCCAGGTGTGGATCAAACTGTTGTAACATCTCCTCTATTGGCAACACATTTCTCTTGCTAGCTGGTGCATACAGGACAAGGCAGCCAAGTGTAGAGACTTGAGAGGGACTGAAGTAAAGGGGAGACAGACTCCCTCAAATTTGCGCTGATAATTCCATTAGGTGCCACTTCGAATTTGATCTTTGACTTCTATTTAATGCCATAAACCTGGGCCTGTGTATCATCCATTCTAAGCTGTGTGTATCTTCCTAGCTGGGCAGTGTGTAGCATCCATAACCTGTGCGTCCTTCCTGTGGCTGTCAAGTGTGGTAATAGAGGAGACGTGAGGGAGCAAAGCTCCATAAAATCTGTTGTGCGTATCTTCCACCAAATCTGGTTCCAATCTCTGCATACTAGCTGTTTCCTTGCCTGCTTGGAGTTTCCAAAGTTGCTGCTGCACGGAGGAAGGAAGAGAGAGTGAGGTGGGGCCTACCCTTACTCACTTCATTTCAAATTTAAACTTTCATTTAAAGTAAATCAAATAATTTTTGTGGGCCCACAATTTTTGATCTGTGTCCTTGGTAATTTGTGGGCCCTCTTATGAAATGCTTTGACCTCCAAGTGGCAACCTAGCTTGTGGGCCTTAGGTGGATGCCCACTCATCACTCAACTCATACTTTTACTTCACTCAACTCATCTTATTGCTCAGTTAAGGACTAATTCTCATCAACTCCGTTGTGAAACAGGTCGCTGGAAAAGGCCAAAGGAAGTGTGGGAGGAAAGATTATGCATTTTTTGTTCTTCCGGAAAAGTGGAAACAGAAACATTTCATTTTAGAATGTGAGGCCTTCAAAGACAACAGGGAAAGGTATGTAGATATGGTGGCAGCTAGCTCTTGGGATAATCTATTTAGCGAGGGGTTTGTCGAGAAGCTGGGAGCATTTACTTTGAAGCTTCACAGAAAAAGGGCCGAATACATCAAGCAGATGAAGAAGCAATCTGTCCCATAGACTATCTTTATCCTTGTGGACGTTAAAATAATTTCTTTCTTCTTTATTTTGCCTGTCATTTCCACTTCTTTTGACTTGTGGAAATATTTAATTTCTCTACCATTTAGTTAATTTTTTTCGATTTTTTCACCACTTTATCCACTAGACTTAGGAAAAGTGGGTTTTGAGGGGTTAGAAGTGTTTTTTTTGACCCCCAAAGCATGTCATAGAAGAATGTTGAGGTGGAGAGGATGAATTTTGAGTACTCATACACCTTCAACATCTCCTTTGGCATCACTTATTTACATTTTTCATACAAATTAATTAAAAAAACTTGTCCTGCTGGAATTTTTTAATTATTAAAATCCTACTTAGACCTAGTCAAATTCCGCGAAACTTTATATATGACCTAGCATGGTAATATACATCCACTCTAGACACCAGGATGGACCCAAGGCCCTACCATCAGGCTGCACTCCAGCGTTGGGGGTATCTATGAGTGAAAAAACTCAGTGAGTTATTCGTCGTTTAAAAACACAGATAATTATAAGTAAAAAAACACTCTAGAGTGGACTCACTTGATGATAAGGTCCAAAGTCACCTAGGCTTGTTAAAAAACTTTTTTCATCATGTTAGCTACATTTTTACAATTCCTCACAGTGTTGTGGAATTTGAGAACATAATGTAGAGAGAGGAGAGACAAAGGGGCTAGAATGCCCTGCTGACTTCTAGAATTTTGAAAAAAGTTGATGTGTACTTTGTGTCTTGGGCTATGGAGTCTTCATAACATCTGCTAGGTGCAACTCAACAGTCAACAAGGGGTAACCTACAAGGCTATTACTAGACCAAGTGACAACAATAAATTAGTAGCCCATTGTCACCACAGCTACTACCCCTGCTCTTTATGGATTTTCACCAATGGGAGAAGTCCCTGTAGTTAGGTCACCTAAGAGGTTTTCTATGCTTAAAGGTATAAGGTGACTAAGAGGCTTCTAGGGGAAAGGCACAATTTAGGTACAGGGCTCTAACAAGGAAGAAGGGGAAATTCGCTTTCCAAGTAGAGGCCAAATTGAGGCAATGCAAGACCTAGGGTTTGATTGATATGTTGTGTGTTGGGATGACCCAAGATCAAGATGCCAAGAAAAGGTTTCCAATAGTTAGTGTTAGCAAGATAAATGAACATGAAACCTTCGACAAGTCCTCAAGTTGAAGCTATTTCCAAACTAGGGTTTTATCCTAGGGCAAACAACTAGGGAAAGAGAAATTATGGACAAAAATGGAAGGAATGGCCACAAAAGGGGAATGATTTTGAGGAAATCACTCAACCTTAGATGTTGAGACCTTCCAAGACCAAAACTTGCTCTTCCTAGCCAATTCACATTAAGCCCTAGCTAGGCCGCTTGGTCTTAAGAGGGCCAAATTATAGAAGAGAGAAAATTCATACCTTTGGGGTCGGGAGGCCCACCTTCAAACATACATTCATAACAGATGGGTGACGGACCACAAGGCTAGCTCAAGTGGCGGAGAAAATGGCATGTCGAGCTATCTAGTGGCTGCAAGGGGCTGCTCGCTGCCGACTGGGGACCATCTAGGATTTTTTTTTCTCCTATGCATACTAACCACAGGGTATGTCACACAGTTTGGGTTTGAATTTGAGTTCGACAACATTTAAGTTCAATTCGAATTCGAATTTTCCGATGAGGTTCATATGAGTTTCGACATTAAGTTCAACTATTCATGTTTTTCAATCTCTCTCTCTCTCTCTCTCTCTCTCTCTCTCTCTATATATATATATATATATATATATATATATATATATATATATGACATAAAATAATAAATAATCAAAATCGATCAATAAAGCTATATGAGTAGCAGTGAGCACCCATGAGCCACAAATCACGACCACTATTCTCTTCATGCTCTGGGTGGCAGGGACAAGCAACGTTTAGAAATTGAATTCGGGAAATTATAGAGAATACAACACATAGCAGTAGAACTGAGCACAATATTGCGAGTACACTCAGACTGAAGTTGGCTTGTGAAAATCTATCAACAACCATGGTAAATAAAGCCAAACCAGTGACCACCACGGGAAACTAACTGGCGGGAAGTGAAACAAGAGAAAACCATGTGCTGGCCATAGTTTTTCTCATAAACCTTAAAACAACTGACAAAAACCACTCGAACTCTAACCTGAAACCCCAATTTTAAATTTTTTTTTTTAAAATTGGCTTCAGGTTCGTCTTTAGGTTCGCCTTCAGGTTCGAATTGAGGTTTGACTATCAGGTTCGGCGAACCTAAACGAATTTGAATTTTTTTTTTGCGTTCACCGAAGTTCGAACCTCAAGGTTCAAATTCGGCGAACCCTGTGACATAGCCCACAGGTGGTGGGTAACAAGCCTTAAACTCCTGAAATCAACTCAAGGCCTCATTGTTGGTCCTCATAAGGAAAATCGACATCATCTTACAAAAATCATTGATGAAGGCCACATAATAATTGGAACTCTCCAAAGATGCTATTGACATCAGACCACACACATCTATATGTAGTATATGCAAGATCCCCTTAAACTTGCTCTTTCAAAAGTAGCCTTAACATACTTTCCAAGAGCACATCCCGTTCACGCTCCTTGCTGCTCTGCACTTTGAAAGAGTCTCCCTTAGTATGTGCAATGCTTTGTGGTGAAGTGACCCATCCTCCTATGCCAAAGCTTGAACAGGTTGTCATTGTCATGAACTAGGACTCGTATAGGTTGAGCCTTCACCATGTACATATTTGATCCAGATTTAAACAGGAACGCAATAAAATACAGAGATAACCATATACACAAAGATGCAGCGGAAATAATACTTCATTTCATTAATGGAAAATACTGGAATATGCTTACAACCGGAAATAGAAATAAACCAGCTAGGGCGATGGTAGCTTATCTCTGAGAAGAGATGTGTGGCTTCATGCCTCTGAACTGTGTTACAATGAGGCTCGAGGCCTATTTATGTTGAGAAACAATGGAAAAACCCTTCACATTCCAAAACCTAACCCTGGAAGATGAAACGCCAAATTGTGGGCCCCGTTTTTGGGTAAGTTGGTACATCAACTTCCCGGGGTCGCGAATTGGTCGTCTTATCTCCGTTTGATGCGCATGATAGCCCGTTGGAAAGATATCTCCGAGGACTATGACGGAAAAGACGATTTTTAGTCACGAAAAATCGCTGGCCTCAAAATGGCTCCGGAAGTTTAGGACCCGAAAAACTGCTAAAAATAGTAAATTGTGCTATAATTAAGGAAACTGAAAAAAACTGCACGAAGCACTTAGAGGGGATCCAAGTCGAATTAGCGGGTGGCCACCAATATCCACTTGGATCAATATTAGTCTCTCTGTCTCCAATCCCTTGTCTTGAGTCAAGGCTAGAATTTCATGGTCAAATGGGAACTTGTCCATCCTAGAAATGGACGACATAACCCTTCTCCACCATGGTTGGGACTGAGAGTAAATTCTTTATTAGCCTTGGAATAAACAACACATTCTTCACCTCTAGAGAACCTATTGACAAAGGTCATTGCTTGGCTAATGGCGATGAAAACATTTGCCTCCACTTATGCACTGCAAACGGGCATGTGTTGAGGATATGCTCTATGTCTTCTCTATGTTGATGGCATAGCCAACAGAAGGAAGGCCCCTGGAATACTCTTTTCTGCAATTGGTCCCAAGTCAATACACGCCCTTTGTAGACCATCTAGAGGAAATGGGTTACCTTGGGCCACCATCCTCCCTTCCAGATTTTTTTCCATATTATGTCTTGCCTATCCTGGTCTTGTCTTAGTTGGATATCAAGGCTTCATTTATAATGAAGGTGCCTTTAGTGGTATGTCCCCATCTCAAGATATCAAGGTCCTGTTGGATCATTAGCTATCTTGTCCTCAATTCTTTGTCAAAATTGTTCCATTGTTCCATTTCTATTGCTTGATCCCAGTCTTCCTTAGTCTTTCACTTCCTCCAACTTTCCATTCATTGTTCTTCTTTCCAGAATTGTTCCACCACATGCTTATTCTTGTCCCTCGTATACTAATATATGTCCCTGAGCTCCTGTCTCTCTATCATTTTTCCTCTTTGTTGCCATGAGTCAGTCCAGAATCTTGCTGTTTTGCCATTACAAATCTCCTAAAAGGCATGCTGGTTAATAAGGTGCCTGTTACGCACTACCAAATTCCACACTGCCGATCCTTTTGGGGGATCTTGATATCTCAGGATATCCTCCATGCTCTCCGACATATTATATTTCCTCGTCCAGATTTGCTTCCATAGATCAGCTCCCTCGCCCATCCATCTCCACCAAAGTTTTTCTCCCATTGTTTGGTTCAGTATGTAGGGATCTCCGAGTCCTAGCCCACCATCCATTTTTTTCTTGGTCAACCCTTGCCACGATACCAAAGCCCATTTCCTAATTTGTTGCGCTCTTCCCCATAAGATTTTTTTGAATATATCCACCATTTTGGAGCATGCTCCTTTGGGGGCAGCCATCCCTGAGAGTTGGTATATGGGGATCGACTATAGCACAACTTTGAGAAGAATTGATCGACTAACTAAGTTGAGGAATCTGAAAGCCCAACAATTGAGCTTTCCTTGTAGTTTTTGGAGGATGTTCTGCCAGCAAACATTTCTTAAAGGAGTATCTGAAAGGGGCATGCCAAGGTATTTAGATGGTAGAGTTCCAGTACTAAACCCGAGGATTCTGGCAAGGTAGTTCTTAACATTCCCTTGGGTGTTGAAGAAAAAGATGCACGATTTTTCATTGTTTATCATAGTTCCAGAGGCTTCCGTGAAAGTATTAAGGATTTTTCTGATGCGACAGGCTTCTTTCAAGGAGACCTGACAGAATAACATAATGTCATCAACAAATTGTTGATGGGTGATGGGCAGGTCGTTGCTCTATACCCTGAGGCCTTGCAATTGAGATTCACGAACCTCCTGTTTAATGATTCGTCGAAGGCCTTTTGCTGCAATGATAAACAAGAAGGGCGATATGGGGCCCCCTTGTCGAAGGCCTCGGGTAGGTTTGAATGTCGAGGTAGGAGTCCCATTCACCAAGATAGATACTACTGGGGAGGATATCATGGCCAGGATCCAGTTTATCCACCTTTGGCCAAAGCCATAGGCTCTGAGAATACTCGCTAGGTACCCCTAGTTGAGTCTGTTGTACATCTTGGATAAATCCAACTTTATCATACCAGGGATCTTTTGGGTCTTGAGAGAGTGGACTACCTCTTGAGACGTGATGAAGCCATCCAGGATTTGTCTACCTTCAACAAATCCTGTTTGCTCAGGTGAGATGAGGCTGGGGAGGAGAGGTTTCAAGCGTTTTACAATTAGCAATAATCTTATAAATAACATTACATAGGGCTATGGGCCGGAATCCCTGGGGATCTTCAGACTTCGCAGTTTTAAGGATCAAGGCTATACAAGTAGAATTTAGACTAGGACATACCTTTTGGTTGCATTGCGATTCCTCTACCACCACTAGGATTTCTTTCCCCATGAATTGCCAGGTGGCTTGATAGAATTTTGCAGTGAACCCATCAGGTCTAGGGTCTTTGTTCCTTTGCATTCCTTGAACTATCTCTTCCACTTCTTCTAGAGTGGCAACATGCATCAGGGCCATGTTCTGTTCTCGAGTTACCAGGTTGGGTATGTGCTGTGTGATTCTTTGAATGGCTTCCGTTCTGTTCTCTGGGTCTTCTGAGAGAAGGTCTTTGAAGTGATTGACCAGGAGTTCTTCCATTTCTTCATGTTGGACTTTTCGTTGTCCTTCCTCATCCTTTAAGGAGTATATTCTATTGTGCTGCCGACGATGCACCATGGCTTTGAGGAAGAATGCGATATCTATGATATTATTGCGATGTTGATAATGCCAATATTTACACGCAGTTCACTAAATTATGAATTCTTATAAGAGCCTATTTAATAACATAGTTACCAAACTCAGCTTTATTGGTGGTTCTAGTATGGAAACATGTTCATAATTTCGTTCGGACTTATTATATAGCAATACAGTATGGTGCAGACCAAAATCCTAAAAAAGATGTCCAAAAAATAACACACTTCAAGGTTTTTTGAGCTACTCTACTTGGTTTCCAATTGGCCAGCTAGTGGCAGCTTGCACTGGTCTGGTTGGGTCATCTTCCCCATTTTAGTGGATGGAATGCTGCCTCCATGTCCTGTATGAAGCCTCAAGGCTCTAGGTATGTGTCTTTGGGTGCTGAGGATTGAGTTGCAGGTGAAAATAATGGGGTAACAATTTAAGATTGGTATCTTGAACTGCGAATTAAAATGGTAGTTTAAGGTTTCCTGGACTGCATGTGAAGTGTGGTTGTGGAGGCTGAAGCCATTGCCTACCAAGAAGCTTCCAGCTATTGTTGTTGAGGATTTGCACCACCGTATTCATGGTTATAATATATATGCTTCAGATGGCCACTGTGGTGCAAAATTCAAATAAGTTGTCCATATATATATATATATGTAGTCAGCACTAATCATTCTTAGTTATTGTGCAGAGAGGCAGATTCTATTGCCCAGCTGAGGTAGATGTGTAAAGTAATAATTGTCTTTAACACTGATGTGGAATAAGTCGGCCAACAAATAGAAATGATAACAAAATTAATTAATTTCATATTATCGGTTTAAAATGAATTAACCAACCTAGGTCCATCTAAACCCGGGATCTATCAAGTGTTGAAAGGGATCAAATCCCTCTAGGCACAAACCTTTCCTCAAGTTATTGCACTGCAAAATAGTTTTGCACCTTGAGGGATTTGACCCCTCTGAGCACTTGACAGATCTGTTGTTTAGATGGATCTAGGCTGGTGTAATTATATATTGGGATTATTATAATACTAACATATTATATTACTATTAATTTTATAGTTTAAAATTAAAAAAATTATTTATTTATATTTAAATTTAAAGAAATTATGTTTGTTTTAGATGTGTACTCCCCAAATTTTCCCAAATTGGATTTTTCTAATACAATTTTAATTCTTTACTGTATTGAATTTGAATTCAAATTCAAACTTGGTAACCTTGTTTCATAATGTAGTAGCTCAAGCTAGTGATGAACTTGCTTGAATGAAAGGTATTTCTGTTTGATTTCATTCATGCATTTTTGTGAACAAGCAAGATTTGTGAGATGTGCTGAAAATATTATGAATATCTTGATGTCAAGCAAAATGCAGCATCCTTCTTAATATTTCTCGAGATGGATGGTCAATGTTTCATCATCAGCCTGCCTGCCTTTTTCTTACAAAATCAAATGAATATATTTATACAAGTCATGATGGGGATACTGGTAGCATATCAGGAAGGTTACAATAACATTTTATCTTATCTACCATGCATTCCAGAAACTTTGTATATTTAGAAGTTGTCATGCCTATATCTCAGTTGACTGTATTCCTTGTGATGAGCAGGGGCAGGCAGATTCACTGCCTAGAGACCAAAATAAGTAAAATTGAAATGAAAATAATAGAATGCAGTTTACTTGATGATAAGAGATGCTCCAATAGGATATAGTAGAGACTTGAATCTAATATCACTGTCTTCAATCAATGGAAGGAACCTGCATAAAATAAGTAATAAATGCATTTCTGTTCTAATTATTGTATTGTTTAATAGGCATCTTGGTCCAGCTTCCACTACCACGACACATCAATGAAGAGAAGATACTGAGTGCAATAAGCATAGAAAAGGATGTAGATGGGTTTCATCCTCTCAACATTGGCAAACTTGCAATGAAGGGAAGGGAACCTCTATTTGTTCCATGTACACCAAAGGTAAGGTTGATTACCACTTTTCCACCCAAGGAACTCAGATATTGAAATTATTTAGGCAAAAACACAAGTCAGCCGTTGCCTGGTGTGCAAAGAGAGCATTTTTTGATTACGGGGAAAATACACTATTCTTGTTAGATAAAAAAAGTTCCCATATAGCTCCTGGGTTGAGAAAGTCTACCTTATAATGTAAACCTTATCTCTTCTGTAGATTGGGAGTAACCTTATCATGGAAACCTCATATCTTCCATAGATTGCAATTTTTCTCTTTCTGCATGTGATCATTTCACTTCTGAAAAGTAGATGTTTGAATACAAGTGAAAAACTGATGATGTTTTAACAATTTATTTCATGGAAGTGGTAACAGCTAATTGCTTTTTGATTCAGGGGTGCATAGAACTCTTACAAAGGAGTGGAGTCTCCATATCAAATAAAAGAGCAGTTGTGGTTGGAAGGAGTAACATAGTAGGATTGCCAGTTGCATTGCTGCTAATCAAATTAGATGCAACTGTGACAATGGTGCATTCTAAAACTCCAGATCCAAAGAGTATAATAAGTGATGCCGATATCATCATAGCTGCTGCAGGACAAGCAAACATGGTACTCCCAAACGAATTTAATCTAATCATCTCTGTCGGAGTAGGAAGCAATGAGCCCCAACTTAATATTAGATGTACTTTTGTATTGAATGTATTTTATGTTGATGTTAGTAATTATGTCATGTGTGTTAATAGTAAATACTAGGGTTAGGTAGTTAAACCAGCTTAACTGTATGAGGGTGGTATAAATAGTCTGATATGATTATGATCATATGATGTAACTTGAGAGGGTGGTATACGTGTGTGGGTAGCGTACCTTGGGTTTGATGACGTGTTTGCCAGAACTTAAATATACTCAAACATTTATTACACTTTCCATATTTATGTGTTTAAGTTATTATATATCTATGCTCTTGTATAAGTCAATACGATATTAGAACAATACGAGTCTGGAGCTTGTGACTAGAGATGGAACTCAATATTGGAAAGATCATTTTGTTTACAGAGCTGTGTGTGAGAAGTGTTTGAGATTATCAAAGATAACAGTGTATAAGTCAATACGATATTAGAACAATACGAGTCTGGAGCTTGTGACTAGAGATGGAACTCAATATTAAAAAGATCATTTTGTTTACAGAGCTGTGTGTGAGAAGTGTTTGAGATTATCAAAGATAAGAGTGTAAAAAGCAAGTTAAAATTTGCTTGTTTGCGAAGCCGTGTGTGTGAGGCCTTTGAGTTTCTTGAAGAAAATGAATTGTAAAAGGCAAGTCAACTTTTTAAATTTTATAAGGTTTAAACTTTAGAGGTTAGATGATTTAAAAGTCATTTACAAAGTTTAACGGTTAAAGGGTATCAACATTGAAAACCCCACAAAGCAGACTGAAGAAATTTTAGAGGATTGAAACACAAGTTAAAGGAATTGGTTTGGGAATAATGATGAATGAAAGGAAATAATTTGAAGTTTAAGTCATATAATAATTAAGATTTACAAAGCAAGGATACATTAGGCAAATTCTTGTTGACGTAACATGGAGAAGTATTGAAAGCCCAACCTCCAAAATTCAAAGACACCTGAAGACTAGAAAATCTGACCATAGAATTTAAACCTGCCATCAAAATCGTGGAGAACACTACTTGAAGAAAATTTGAAGAATCCTAGACATAGAAGACATTGTTGCCTGGAAATAGAGAACCTAAGGGTAACAAATCTACTTGCTTGCATATATGTTGATAACAGCAAAAACCTACTCTAAAGATATTAGAGTTCTTCGAATTTGAGCATGGAGTTAATAATTTGTAGATAATTGAAAGAGAACAACCCATGGAGTATATTGTGCACAACAGAGATGCCCTCGTTAGGGCATCTCTGTTGTGCACAATGAAGATTCTCACCCATGCAGATGTGGAAGAGACATCTTGTAGCAGCAAGGTAACGGGAAGGATGTTGGAAACATGCAACAGTGCAATTTTTTAAAATCCACCGGAAAGTAACACTCAACATAGACACCCCCTGACGAAGATGTAGTGTACTAGATGACCGCTTAGGGTACATTCATAACACCTGAAGATGCAGAATTATTGCTGAAAATTGACTAAAAGTGATGCCCATAGTCAGTTACAGACCAAAAGACTAAACTTTATAGATGTGGCACTCATCCATGTGGCTTAGTGACAAACTGGTTGCTGATGCTTAGTAAAGATGTGCTTCAGGTATGAAGAGAAGTGATGTGGCAAAATAGATATGAATAATTTTCTAGAATAATTGCAAAAGAGTGGAAAAAGGCATGTCAGTTCCAATTTAGCCTAGGGATGGTTGTTTTATTCATTAAGCCTTGATCTCCATCCCTCTTGTTGTAGATGGTGTTATCCTCTTGGCTTCTTCCATCGAGCGTTTGCAGAAATAGTTGAATGCCATATCCAGATTTTGTAATCTTCAACAATTGATGGTCAACCTGGGTAAAATCAAGCTGCTGATCTTCAACAATTCAAAGAATGTCCTTATAGGCTTCTATTTCCTTTCTTAGGTGGAGGAGGTTGAGATTACTACTGCATATACCTATTTGGGAGTTTGATTTTCTGGGCCTAGGTTTAGATTAAGAACAGCCCTCCAATCCCATATCAATAAGAGGTATAGGTCCCTTGCTCTCCTCGAGTGGCAGTGTTTCCAAAACCACTTCTAAAACATATTGTCCAACATAGATCTCATGGACTCTGTAGTTTAGTCCATGGTACTTTATGGTTCTGAGATGTGAGACCTAGCCTTTTTGAGTCAAATTTGGCTAGGGATGAGAGTGTAGAGACCTTTGTGCTCCACCATTTCATCAAGAGAAAAAGCATAGTTCCCCATTCTATGATTCAGGTAGAGTTTGTGACACACCATTTCTGGCTTGAGACCATGTCTATTGCTCCTTAGAGGCCTTGGCCTTGAGTAGACCTACTAGATGTGTTCATGGTTGTTGATTTTCAGAGGTTGTGGGTCTTCTCAGGTTAGTTGGCATCTCGATGGACCGTCTCCCTCTTTTTAGGCTATGTCATAGGGTTCGCTGGATTCGTCGAGTTTTGGTTTAATCGCGTGCACCCCACAACACACATTTTCATTGCAAAATTACCATCGAAACTAGTTAATTCAAGGTTCTCCTTATCAGACCTGTGATACCTACGAGAATTTCATGTGGAGTTTTGTACGGGAAGTCTATGATTTTCGTGCACTAGTGAAAAATATTGATAACCGTATGTGAACAGGTTCGCACAGATTTGGGTTACGGGTCAAGTCACATGTGAGTTACAGATCTGCGTTACAGGTTACAGATTTGGGTTACGGGTCCAAATCACATGCGAGTTGCGGATTTGTGTTACAGGTTACGGTTCTAAAATCTTAGGTATAATATATATTAGAAATTAACAACATCTACTTTAAAAATATTATTTTATATTTATTTATTTATAAACTAATCTAACTTATATTTATAAAAAATTTTATAAATTTTATTAATTCAATATATAATATAATTATAACTAGTATATAAACTATAAGTTAATATAAAATTTAATATATAATTATAAATATTTTTTATATATTTTTGAGAATTTGAAATATTTATATGGATGAATTTAATGGCGAACCTTATTTGAACCTCATCGCCAAATTCAAATTTGAATCAAGCTTCATTGTTATTGAACTCGAACTCGGACCCAAATCATGTGACATAGTTTTTAGGTATTATTTGGATGCCCTTAGACATTTCTTGCTACATAAGCTTACACTCTTTAACATTGGATGCACATGCTCAGGATCCCCCTAGATCAATTTTGCATGCGTTCACATAGCCTACAAGTAGAGGTTTGAAATATTGGGCCTTTTTTAAAGATCACCTTTGAACATTGAACAAAAGGCCACTATGAACTATTGGGCCTCCTTGAAAGATCAACTTCCAATATCTTTCAAGGGGCCCTAATGAACTATTGGGCCTCTTGGAAAGATCACCTTTTAATATCTTTCGAGAGGACCCATGTAACAACCCATTAATAAAATTTTAAAA
>APFE031212139.1:0-17149 GCA_000404065.3 Pinus taeda | reverse complement strand
AAGTATATAATTGGACTTTATAATATGAATTTATAAAACAGATCATTAAACCTTATAACATATAGATAAAGAAATTGTTATAAAATATATCACTTAAACTTTATAAAGTATATAATGTAAATGTTATAAAATATGTCAATTAAACCTTATAACATTTATAATGTCAAATTATAAAAGGTATCAGCTTATAAAGGGAACTTATAATCGTAAATCTAAGCTGTCCAACCAACTGAATATTTATTACAGACCACTGAGGAGAGTAAGAAATATCTGAGAGCCATCAATGTGTGGAAGGCGGTGGCTGCAAGTGGGAGGGCGGCCACCGCCAGGCTGGGAAATAAATAGCAGAGGTCTGAACCGAGAGAAGGGGGGGAAAAATAACAAGAGAGGAGCAGGAAGAACCAGGAGGAAGTTAATTATCCATTGGAAGAGCTTTAAGCTGTTTGAGGTTCTGGGCACGGAGGGATAGAGAGCTTCTGTGGTGAAGTTTTCTGGATTGAGCAGCTAGGTTTGCTCAATCTGGTTTGGTGGTATTGGTCTCCCAGAGACTGGATCAAAACAGCCACGACAGCACCAGCAGAATCAGCAGCACCAGCAGAATCAGCCGCAGTTGAGGTAAGTACAAATTTAAATTCTTCAGGCTTTCTGTACTTCAGATTCTAGTTACTGTTATGGTCACTACACCCCAATGGACTATTGGGCCTTGTCGAAAGATCAACTTCCAACATTTTTTGAAAGGCGTAATGAACTATCAGGGATCTTCAAAAGGTCACCTTTGAACATCTTTCCAATGAACTATTGAACCTCTTTGAAAGAACAACTTCCAACAACTTTTGAATCGATAAATTATTGGGCCTCTTTGAAAGAGCACCTTTGAACATCTTTCGAAAGGTCCCTATGGACTATTGGGCCTCTTCGAAGGATCAACATCATCCTTAAAAGAAATAAACAATCAAAGGCCATCAAGTCAAAAGCAAGAGGGCATATTGAATGTACTTCAGACAACAATCTTCAAATTTTCTAGATAGGCCATTGGGTGAAATTCGAAGAACAAACATCTAAATATCCTAGTAGACATTAGGCACTTCAAAAGATGGCCATCAACTACTTTTGAAAGAACCATCCAATAGGTCATGAGGCTCTTTTGAAAGGTGGCCATTAGGTTAGTTTTGATGTTGACCTTGACTTTGAAAGGAACAAGGTTAAAACTTAAAGGCTATCGACCTTCATTGAAAGGTAATACTTTGAATGCTAAAAGATGGGGCTTTGAGCTCATTTAAAGAACACTTCAAATTAAATAGAGGCTAATCAATCTAACTTGAAGGGACCCTTTGATATAAATAACAAAAGGCCTATATTGGTTGCTTTTCAAAGTCAATACTTGAAGCGCACAAAGTGTTCAAAATTGGCAGCTGAGGGAGTAATTTCCCCATTTAGGAAGCCTAGCAAACCCTAAAGAGACCCATCTTCCACGTGGTAAAAATCAAATTTTGCACATGGAAAAATATTATTTTTATGTTGGTCCAAATCAACATGAAAGTACAAGTCGATGTAGAGAGAGAAATCGACCTTCCTCCATCACATCTAAATTGACCATCATTGAATTCACTTGGAGGCATCACATCATGCATCTCTTCTTCATTATTTTGGTTCGTACACTTGTGAAAATTGCAGGTTGACTTCACATGTGCGAAAGGAGGAGAAGGACTTTTGTTTGATTGTCGTTGACTTTATGTCTTGAGTATCTTTGACCATCGTTGGCTCTGTTTTGTTTGGGCTATTCTTTTGTTGCTTTGACCGCACACTTTAACTGTCTTGGAGGTCGAGTTGAAGGAGACTTTGACCACCAAAATTCTAGGCCATTGACTGGGTTTGAGTCTTGACTGCAGGTGGAATCTAGGGTTTGAGCGAATTGCAGAAGGATGTTTGGAATATGTTTTGACCAACTTTGACTCAAGAAGGTAGGCCAAATTCTATGTTGGTTTGACCAGATTTTTATGAGCAGCTTGGACTGTTGACTTTGATTGGTTAGGGTTGCCGTTGACCGCTGTTGATTGTACTTGACAGGGCCAAAAATTGCAGATCTGGCATTTTGACTAGATTTAACTTTATGTCTCATCATTGATTGGTTATTGGATTGTTGACTTGAATAGTCAAGGCTTTGACCTTTGACTTGTTGATGGATGTCTTGGACTATGTATCTCTGCTGAACATTTGATCTAATAGAAGAAGAATTTGGTTGGGTTTTCCCCCTTGTTGGGGTTTTCCCTGGTCTCTGACCTAAATCCCGGTGTCTCATCGATCTTGGTTGTCTTCTATTGTGCATATTGTTTATTGTTCTATCTACAATTGCTCACTATTATTGGGTGATTGAAAATAAATTGGAAAATTGATTGTTACTGAAAGAAAAAATTGTTCAAATGATTGTTACAACATAGAAGATTGCGAAGATTAACACAAAGGGCCTTAACTAAATGCCAATTTAGTAGGTTGAAAGCCATTATACACAACCATTCAAACTGGATCTAGCCTAGTGTGAAATTTCCTTAAATTGCAGCAGCTAGAATTTATTCTTCTAATTGATTAGCAGTTTATTTGTTTTACGACAAATAACGAATAAATCACCTTGCACTTCTTCACAATAAAATATGCTACGGAAATAAAATCAGGAACTGAGAAATAGATGCACACAAAATCGACACAATTATTTTGGACTAAAAAGTCCTCAGAAAAATCACGAAGGGAAAACCGGTGTAGTAGATGAGGGTTTATTTTATTATTATGCAACAAATTTTGAGAGTACAATAATTTGGATGCCCAACTAGCAATCCTTCGACAAATATACTGGCAAAATTATTTGGAGAAGATGTTCACCCTTTACAATCAACTTGGCCTTTTTTGGCCTGCTCGAACCCCGCATTGACAAACTCTCACTTTGCTTGGAATTCACACTGCTGGCTCTAGGCAATACGCACAACCCTGGATCTGCCTCCAACTGGGCTGTCTAGCCTCCCTCTACCTCTGGAAATTTTTCGCTCTGCCTCCTGGACTCAGATATGGCCTCCGCCAACTGAAATAGAATTCTTCTGGCAACTTGCACTGTTGGACTAGCTATCTCTATAAAAGAATTTGACCTTCCTTTTCCTACCTCTTTGACACTGGAAAACTACTGGAATATTTTCCGGAATCTTGCTCTCTGATTTTTTGTTGCTTCGTCTCTCCGATGCTCTCCCTCTAGCTCGAATTGCGCCCTCTATGAAGTTGTGAACTGGGTAGCTTGATCTGCCAAGATGACTGATGCTTTCACAATTGTGTCTCTCTCTATCCCTTCTAGTTGAGACTTCAACGACCAAGATTAAATCTCCATTAACGACTAGGATCAATTAGACTTCATCAATAGAAGTCTCTAGAGCAATCTCGAACATCTGTAACTTTAATTAACCAACTTTCTTAAGTTAAACTTTGAAAATAATTTAATTATTGGCTAATTAATAAAATTAAGGTGTTTGAGAGCCATATCTCGCGAAACCATTTCCGGGTATTGGAGATCTTGTGTTTCTTAGCCTCTTAGCACCATCTCAGACTAGAACACCTGTCCGATGCTACCACCATAATAAAAAGCTAACACTCCCTCTTAGCGAGGAAGGTGTTCTCTCCCCAACATATCTCCACTACATCATGTAGCTAGACAGACCACCCTGCTGATATTTGACATTTGTTTCACCTCCTTTCTTCACATCTCAATTTATTTTACTCCCTATCACTAGAAATCACTTTGATGAAGTCAATCTGGCGAATATTTTCCACCAACCACTGTGCATACTCTGATCCACCTCACACTGCTGCTGCTATTGCTCTACTGCTAATATTGCACTACTGCTAGAACTATTGCAATAGTGAGTTTGACATGATCTTCCTCTGAAACAGAACTGGGAAATCTCTCCTGGATGGAAACTCCTACATGGAGTCTCACTTTGGCTGGAATTGCGCAATTTGCACTGCAAATTTCCTGCAATTGGAAACTCCATCTCTCCTATTTTACTATGTCCCTGCAACTATCCCTTGAGTTTTTGGAAGCAATTAGTTCTGCTTTGTATACTGAGTATTTCACTGCGCCCACCTATCTTTGCGCCTCTCTAGTATCTATCTCTGCTGAAGTTATCTTTTGCTCTTGCCCCTTCTTGTCCTTCTTTCTCTTTGGATACTGAGTGACGTAGTGACCAAACTCACCACATCTGAAGCATTTGACCTTCGACATGTCCATTTTCTTCTTCTCGCCTCCCTCTGAGTTTTGTCCCTGACTGGGACCCTTATTTGCCTTCCCTTTACTTGCAAGGGCTATGTTCTCCTCTTCCTCCTTCTCCACTGTCGGTCCTTTGTTGCTACCGCTAATAGTACCTTCTACGAGGCTGAGCCTTAGCTCTTCCTGAGTGAAGTCACTCCATATGCGATCCCATCTTGGTAGTGTGTCTCACCCAAAAATAACTTGGATGAATGTACGCCACTCCTTGGAAAACCCATTTAGAGATGTACCACTAGCTCATCATCAAATGGTTTCTCTCCAACTGTTGCTAGTTCATCTCGAACATTTTGAACTCTGGTGAGATAGAAAGTAACACCTTCACCCTTCTACATCCTAGTGGTCATCAACTTCTCCTTGAGAACCATTTTGCAATTCTCTAACGGATCTTGGTACCACTTTATGATGACATCCCACATGTCCTTTGTCGTAATCTTTTCTATAATATGCGAGATTGTGAAAATTCCTAGATCTAACAATCTCAGGAATCCTACTGCAATCAACTGAATCTACTTCACCTAGATTGTAAGTTACATTGCAAACTTATTTCAGATTTCTTCTTGAAACATTGAAGTAAATTACTGAAGTAGCCTACATTAATTAAATATGATTTTGAAACATAGAAACTGAGCAAGGAAAATAAAAACACATAGGACACCATTGTTTTTGGACAAATGTCCCCAGAAAACCCCAATGCGGGAAAATCAGTGCAACAGCTCTGAGGGTTTTATTATTATGCAGGAGAAAATTTGATTATAATTCTAGGATGCTCAACTAGCAATCCGATACAGAGAGAATATTGGACAAAAATTGGTGAAATGATCTCACCCTGTCACTGGGAAACTCAGTGACTGATCCTGCTGAACTGGATGCTCTGCGTCACCCTCTGTGTGGCCTCTGTGCAGAACTGCGTCATTCCCGACAGTTTATGCATCACCCTTGCTAGGTATTACACTGCCTCTCCTTTGGATCCTTTGTTGGCTGAGAAAATCGACTTTCTGCCTCTTGGACTCACACCCTGGCTTCTGACAACTGAAACTCGACTTTCCTTAGTAGGAAACTCGACTTCCCCTCAAGGACTGTGCTGCCTCTGCGTCAGCATTGCGTGGCCAATGTCAACCTTTCTTTGGACGTCTTTCTGTCCTCCCTCTATCTCGTACTCTTTGAAAATTCCTTCTTCCGGATTCTCACTGCTGTGCTGCAAGAAATCTCCTCAATCGATTTTTCCTCCTGAGAACTTCTCACTTTAGAAAATCGATTTTCTTGATCTCTCAGTGTGTTTTCCAAATGACTGTCAAGCCCCTTCTTATATCTTCCTGTTGGACAACCAACGACCTAGATTAACTCTTAATCAAAGGCTCAAATCATTTTGGCTTGATCCGTGTCTTTCTCTAGAAGTTTCACCCATGATTAAATTAATACCCATTAATATTTTAATTTTCCTAAGTTTAGACTTAGGAACCCCATTAAAAATATTAATTATTTTAATAAAATCACTTATGGGTGGAATTTTCTAAAACGCTTTCTGGGTTCTTTGAAATACATGTGCCCAAGCCTCCCTACAAAATTTGAGGCTTAGAGCACATCTGATGCTACCCCAAATCAACACTCCCTCTTAGCGAGGAATGTGCTCTAGCAATACATTGCTATTGCATATTGCTTTGACTTTGAAGCATCGTCCTCTGTATTGCTAATGTCTGACATGCTGTCCACCAACTATTGCGCTGCTGATCTCTGACATGCTGTCCACCAACTACTGCGTTGCTGCTGCTACTATATTGCTGCCTTTGGCACTGACATTGCCAATGCTAAATCTGTACTACAACTCCCTCTCAAATGCTGCATCTGCTATGCTGCTAGCATTGCCACTGCTAACATTACATCCGTACTGCAACTTAGTTGCTGAGAGAAGAACTAAAAACACCCAAAACTGGACAAGTGTCCTAGTGGATACACCTCGGTGCTAAAAGCCTGATTGCTGGTAGTCCCACGTTGTCTTTTGAAGCCATTGCGCTGCTGAAGCTCTGCACTGTGCCTCCTCGCACCGCTGCATCTCTGCTCTCCGCTGCTCACGTTTTGGCACTGCTAACTATTGCATCTGTCGTTCCACCACTCCATGGTAACAACTAAGAACTCCTCCATCCCACTACTACTGATCATTGGCTCCTGTAGCAAGGTGATGATCCAAGAGGTGGGATCCTTGATGATCCAAGAGGTGGGATCCTTGAGGATCCCACCCATCTGTAGCTCTATCGAACTAACCCACCTCCCTCCTGGAGGTGTCTCGGTTGTCATGGCGAATTGCTCCTCCTGTTCAATCTTGAAGTTTCTAAGTTTACTTAGTTAGAAACCCTCCATGCACTTTATCTGATTTATTCCTACCTACTTGTTCCGTTATTTAACAAGTTATTTACAATGTAAATACTGAAAATAAGCACTAGTGCATGCTCAACATATTACAGATCAACAACTGAAGGAAACGAAAACAATCACACCAAATGACACCATTATTTTTGGACCAATGTCCTCGGAAAAACCCAATGTGGGAAAACCGGTGCAACTATCTGAGGGTTTTCTTATTAAGCAATATCAGAGTAAAATCTGGGTGTCGAAACTGTCCTACCCAACAAAGAATTTCCTTGGTAGTAATACCTCTCAATTTGAGAAAAATCTCCTGGCTGAAACACCGGATAATCCTTTCGGCAACTCCTCAGATCCAATCTGCCCTAGAAACCCCAACGTTTACCTTTCTGGACTGCATTAGCCCCTCTTTGCCCAACGCTGGCCCTGCGTCACCCCGGATGGGTCTGCGTCAGCCAGCCTTAGGAGGCCCTGCATCAGCCCTCTGGCCCTTTGCGTCAGCAACGTTGGCCTCTCTAAGGCTCTGCGCAACTCCCGATTGCCTCTGCGTGGCCCTACGTGAGCCCTCGCTGCTATTGCGTCACTCTCTCTGGCTACTTGCTGCTCTTCCGACACTATCTTTGCCTCTTTGTCTCTCTGCACTCAATGCCCCTCAGCTGCAACTCCGATCACTGATTCTATCTCTCTTAGCAAACCCCACTTTAGAGAATAGAATGATTGATCACTCTGGTGTATTCTCCAAGTGACCCTCAAGCCTTCTCTTATACTTTTCTCATTGACATATCAACAGCCGAGATTAAGTCCCTAACCAACGACTAAGATTAGATCTGGCTTGATCCATGTCTTTTAGACCATTCCAACACAGTTTTATATTGATCCATGTCTTTTAGGGACTTCATTAAAAATATTAATTATTTTAATATCTCCTAAACTGTTTAGAATCTGCCCAAACCCTTTCTGGGTATTGAAGATCTCATGTGCCCCAACCTCTCCACCAACTTTCATGGCTAGATTACATCCGATGCTACCACAAATCAACACTCCCTCTTAGTGAGGAGTGTGCTCTAGTAATACTCCTCACTGAGTATCACCCTGATCATCCGACATCGGTCCCTGTGCTGATGCTAGGCTTGCTGCCTATCATCCTCTGCACTGTTGCATCTTGTATTGCTACCCATGGCTCTACCACTGCCACTGCTGCATCTGTACAACAACTCCCTGTACATCTGTGTCGCTGCTAGTCCTTTCTCCCAACACTGCATCTGCACTGCAACTCCTCTCATTATGCTGCCCACTGTTGCATTGCAACTTAGTCACTGAGAAGTAAGTAACTGATCTCCTAACTCTGACCTCTCCGTTAGGCTAGAGACCCTCCTGATGCTGAAGCTCCCTCTACCGCTGACAAGTGCTCCCTCTTTGACCTCTGCGCTGCTGCAACAACTCCTTGCATCTCGCACCGTTGCACACCTCTCTGTGCCATCCTGCACTGGTGCACCACTCCCGTGCCTCTCGTACTGTTGCAGCCTGCTAGCCTTCCTCTGTCTCGGGACTCCTGCACTATAGCTCTCTCTGCTGCTCCATTCGCATCCATCTCTAACCACATCAGCCAGTCCTGCTACTCCTCTTCGGCTCCCGTAGCAAGGTCTAATCCAAAAGGCTGGGTACCTTGAGGATCTTGCCCCTCATCACCTATAGTCCGCCTAACTACAGCTCGATGTCTCCCCACTTCTGCTCAAGTGGTGCGTGTGCACTCATGGCGCAGTCATCGTCTGTCAAAACTTCCTTCTCTGCCCTTGCTAGCACTGCCTTAGTCTCGGAAGATTCTCCCTTTCTCTTCTTCCTTGGACACTGGGTCGCATAATGACCCAATTCCCCACAGTGGAAGCACTTGATCTTGGAGAGATCCCTCTTCTTCTGCTTCTCCTACTTTCCCTCAAATGCTATGGCAACATCTTCCTCCTCCTGCTTGACTTTGATCCCCTTGTTGCCGCTACCCATCTTCGATTGCCGTCTGATCTCTTCTTGGCGAAGAGCAACCCACATCTCATCCCAAGGTGGAAGTGTCCCTGCCCAGTATACTCTGACAAATACCTTCCAGTCTTCTGAGACTGCATTTAGGGCCATCCTCACCATTAATTCCTGATCCGGCGTGGCTTCTATAGTAGTCAACTGATCTCGGATCTTGTTCAGTCCTCTGAGGAAGGTGTCAATCGGTTCTCCCTTCTTCATCTGATACGACCTCAACTGATTCTCTAGTAACATTCTTCTCTGCACAAAAGTATGCTGGTACAATTTCTTAAGGGCCTCCCACATCTCATACGCTGTTTCCTTCTCGGAAATGTGTGGTACTACATAGTCCTTGACCCTGTTAAGGATGATGTTCTTGGCCCTCGCCATTGCCTCCTCATACTTGTCGTTATCATTGGGGTCGATTGGGATAGCTATAACCTTCAAGGCGAAGTTCTTGACACGATTCCTGTCAAGTACAGATAAGATTCTGGCCTTCTAGACTGCGAAGTTCAACACTCCGTCTAGCCTGTCCTGGTCTCTTACTTTGTGTAGTGCCATGATGCTCTTCTACTTCCCTCCTGGAAGTTCTCTGTTTGACTCCTCCAAGTCTCTACTTCCCGTCTGGAAGTTCTCTTTTAGACTCCCTCTGAGTCTTGATTTCCCTCCTGGAAATCCTTCTGCCGCTGTCGAGATGCCCCCTACTTTGATCATCTTGTGCAACGATACCACTGATCCGGGTTCCTCGGCTAGAAACCCTTGGTAGCAACTCCCTCCTTTTGGCCTTGCTCTATTAGGTACTGTTTTGACTATAGTACCTCACCAGCTCCACTCTGCAATATTCCCACAGCCTTCTAAATCCCAACAACAAGAAGGTGAGAGCACCTAGGCTCTGCGCAATCTTGACACCAGCAACCCGACCTCCTCAGCCAACTGCGTCAGTCCTCCCAACTTCTGCGTGAGGCTCCCTTTGCCTTCCTTAGCCTCTGCGCTGCCTCTTCCCGACTCACCCTTGATGATGCAAGCACTGCGTCACCCTCTTTGGCTACTCGCTGCTGTTCTACAAACAACTTCTGTCACCTTGGGACAACTGTTTTTCTGCTGCTATTGCTCTGCTCGGCTGATGTCCTCAGTCCTCCTGTGATTTGCAATCATGCTCTGATACCATGTTGAAGTTTCTAAGTTTACTTAGTTAGAAACCCTCCATGCACTTTATCTGATTTATTCCTACCTACTTGTTCCGTTACTTAACAAGTTATTTACAATGTAAATACTGAAAGTAAGCACTAGTGCATGCTCAACATATTACAGATCAACAACTGAAGGAAACAAAAACAATCACACCAAATGACACTGTTATTTTTGGACCAATGTCTTCGAAAAACCCAATGTATGAAAATTAGTGCAGCTATCTGAGGGTTTTCTTATTATGCAATATTAGAGTACAATCTGGGTGCTAAAATTGGCCTACCCAACAGAGAATTTCCTTGGCAGTAATACCTCACAGTTTGAGAAAAATCTCCTGGCTGAAACCCGGATAATCCTTTTGGCAGCTCCTCAGCTCCAATCTGCCCTAGAAACCCCAACGTTTGCCTTTCTGGACTGCACCAGCCCCTCTTTGCCCAACACTAGCCCTCTGTCACCCTGAATGGGTCTGCGTCAGCCTTAGGAGGCCCTGCGTTAGCAACGCTGGCCTCTTTAAGGCTCTGCACAGCTCCTGGCTAGCTCTACGTGGCCCTACGTGAGCCCTGCTTGCTACTGCGTCACTCTCTCTGGCTACTTGCTGCTCTTCTAGCACTATCTTTGCCTCTTTGTACTCAATGCTCTTCAGCTGCAACTTCGATCACTGATTCTATCTCTCTTAGCAAACCCCGCTCTAGAGAATAGAATGACTGATCACTCTGGTGTATTCTCCAAGTGACCCTCAAGCCTCCTCTTATACTTTTTTAATTGACATATCAACGACCGAGATTAAGTCCTAATCAACGACTAAGATTAGATCTGGCTTGATCCATGTCTTTTGGACCATTCTAACACAGTTTTGTATTAATCCACATTAATATTTTAATTTCCCTAAGTTTAGACATAGGGACTCCATTAAAAATATTAATTATTTTAATATCTCCTGAATTGCTTAGAATCTACCCAAACCCTTTCTGGGTATTGGAGATCTCATGTGCCCCAACCTCTCCATCAAATTTTGTGGCTAGAGCACATCCGATGCTACCCTAAATCAACATTCAATCTTTGCGGTTGCAACCTTAGGATCATGCTTCTCATCCTTATCCTTTTTCTTCAAAGGACACTGGGATGCATAGTGGCCCATCTCGTCACATCTGAAGCACTTCACCGTGGAGACGTCCTTCTTTCGTCTCTGTGGCCCCTGCTGTCCCTTCGATGCAAGGGCTGTGTTATCCTTCTCCTCTACATTGGGGTTCGACCCACTGCTGCTGCTGCTTCCATCAAGTTTGACCTTGACCAGGTCTCTCCTCAACTTTTCTTGTTTCTGCGCTGCCCACATCTCGTCCCAACTTGACAATGCTGCTTTGCCTAGGATACTCTAGACAAAGACTTGCCATTCATCCGAGACAGAATTTTGAGCTAGTATGACTAACTTTGAATCCTGAGGTGTGCCCCGCAACTGACAACTCATCATGGGTCTCCTTCAGTTTCATGAGGAATGGATCCACATGTTCTCCCTTCTGCATCTGCATAGATCTCAACTTCTGTTCTAAGTACATCTTCTGTCGCTCGGAAGATCCCTGATACAATGTGGCCAAGGCATCCCACATCTCCTTTGCAGTCCCTCTACTAGGAAGGTGACATACCACATGATCCTTGACCCCATCTAGGATCATCCTCTTTGCCTTTGCCATCTCAGCTTTGTACTTCTTCAGCGGATCTGCATCCACAGAGACAACTAAGACACTATCAACATACATCTTGAGGGCATGCTCATCTAGAAGGAAAGACGTTCTAGCCTTCCAGATGATGTAGTTGGAAGCTCTGTCCAACTTGTCTTGATCCCTCAAGCCACTGGTTGCCATATCCTCCGAAAACTGTTGAACAACTCCCTCTTTCTCCCTACTCCGTAGCTTCTAGGCTGGCTTACGCACTCCCTGATGGAGCTGGTAAGTCTACTACTCCTCTGTTGCTCAGCAAATGCAAAATACTGATTTCCTCGGCAAGGAATCACAGAGGAAGTATTCCCTCACTATGCAATCTGCTTCTTCCTTCCGACAACTTTTCTGCCCAACACTCAGCTTGCAAAAAGCTGAGTCTCTCTAGCTCTGCGTCGTTCCCTTTTCCTTGGCAAATTCTCGATTCGTCAGTCTTACCTCTCTGTCGACTCATTCAGAGAGAGACACCCACGAAAATATAGCCCTCCTGGCTAGAACTACGCAATCCCTCAGGGGATTCGAACTACCGCTCGCTGCAGCAAGTTGGCCCTTCCTTCATTGTTAGATCTGCTCTTCCTGTTTCACATCAACAACTCTGATACCATGTGAAAATTCGTAGATCTAACAATCTCAAGAATCCTACGACAACCAATTGAATCTACTTCACCTAGATTGTAAATTACATTACAAACTTATTTCAGATTTCTTCTTGAAACATTGAAGTAAATTATTGAAGCAACCTACACTAATTAAATATGATTTTGAAACATAGAAACTGAGCAAGGAATATAAAAACACATAGGACACCATTGTTTTTGGACAAATGTCCCCGGAAAAACCCAATGCGGGAAAACCGATGCCACAACTCTGAGGGTTTTATTATTATGCAGGGCAAAATCTGAGTACAATTCTAGGATGCTCAACTAGCAATCCGATATAGAGAGAATACTGGACAAAAATTGGTGAAATGATCTCACCCTGTCACTGGGAGAATCAGTGATTGATCCTGCTGAACTGGAGGCTTTGCATCACCCTCTATGTGGCCTCTGCGCATAGCTGCGTCACTCTCGGCAGTTTCTGCATCACCCTTGCTGGGTAATACGTTGCCTCTCCTTTAGATCTTCTGATGGTTGAAAAAATCAACCTTTTGCCTCCCGGACTCACATCTCGACTTTCGACAACTAAAAGTCGACTTCCCTTAGCAGGAAACTCGACTTACCCTCAAGGACTGCACTGCCTCTAAGTCAACACTACGTGGGCTAGCGTTAGCCTTCCTCTGGACGTCTTTCTGTCCTCCCTCTACCTCGTACTCTCCGGAAATGCGTTATTCTGGATTCTCACTGTCCCTCTGCTGCACGAAATCTCCTCAATTGTTTTTTCCTCTTGAGAACTTCTCACTTTAGAAAATCGATTTTCTTGATCTTTCAGTGTGTTTTCCAAATGGCAGTCAAGCCCCTTCTATTATCTTCCTATTTGACAACCAATGGCCTAGATTAACTCTTAATCAAAGGCTCAGATCGTTTTGGCTTGATCCGTGTCTTTTTCTAGAAGTTTCACCCATGATTAGATTAATACCCATTAATATTTTAATTTTCCTAAGTTTAGACTTAGGAACCCTATTAAAAATATTAATTATTTTAATACAATCACTTTTGGGTGGAATTTCCCAGAATGCTTTCCGGGTTTTTTGGAATACATGTGCCCAAACCTCCCAGCAAAATTTGAGGCTTAGAGCACATCCGATGCTACCCCAAATCAACAGGGACAACATGATCCTGAACACCATCCGAGACCATTCTCTTAGCTTTGGCCATCTCTTTCTTGAAGGTAGCCAACTATTGTGGATCTATTAGCTTTGCCATGACATTGGTCATGAACTCCTTCAGGGCATGCTCATCCAAAAGGAATTGCATCTTGGCCTTCCAGACACCAAAATTAGAGGCTCTGTCAAGTTTGTCTTGATCCTTGAGTCCTGTTGAGACCATCTTTTGCGAAACTTGAATAAACTGAAGACTAGTGTTTGAAATATCCTTCTCCTTCCTACTCGGCCTTCCTTCTGCTACTCGCACTCCCTCTGGAATGCGCAAATCTGCTTTCACCTACCTTTCGAAATCCTTCTTCGGTGCTCGCACTGCCTACTACTCCTCCACTGGGCAACTCACTCAACCTTCTAGAAGTCCTTCGGATTTTGGCACACAATCTTCTGCTCCTGAAGAACGCACTAGATGAATTGGCAAGTCTGCTACGACCTTCTGCTACTGGAAATTTCACATCTCCTCCTGGAAACTGGACACCCTCAGAGAAATTTTGGTAATCTCCTCTGTGTGCTTTTCTCTTCTTTCCGGCGCAGATCTGCTACGACAACCCTTGCTACATATTTTTTCCGCCCAAAGCTACTCTGGGAATCAACTGATGTGCTCATCGGAATTGCTTCCCGATAACCACACTGCTTGCAAAATTTTCTTTGAGGCTATTCAAACTTTTCCTCCGAATTGGATCTGGAAATCGAACTCCCCGCCTCTGCAATTCACACCCCTGGTTTGGTCTGTGCAAATATGAACCCAGTGCTTCAGATCTCCCTTTGAAACTGCACGATCTATCGATCTTTCGCCTTTGAGCTTCTGATTTTGATCAATAATGCTTTGATGCCATGTGAAATTTCCTTAAATTACAACAACTGTAATTTATTCTTCTAACTGATTAGCAGTTTATTTGTTTTACAAAAAATAATGAATAAGTCACACTAAAATTCTTCACAACAAAATACGTTGTAGAAGTAAAATCAGGAACTGAGAAATAGATGCACACACATAAAATCGACACAATTATTTTGGACTAAAGTCCCCAGGAAAACCCGGAAGGGAAAACCGGTGCAATAGGTGAGGGTTTTTTTTTATTATTATGCAACGAATTTTGAGAGTTCAATAATCTGGATTCCCAACTGGAAATCCTCTTATAAATATACTGGCAAAATTATTTGGAGAAAATTTTCTCCCTCTACAATCAACTTAGCGTTTTCTGTCCTGCTCGAACCCCACACTCGCAAACTTGCACTTTGCCTAGAATTCATGCTGCTAGCTCTAAGCAATACGCACAACCCCGAATTTGCCTCAAACTGGGCTGTCTAACTTCTCTTTGCATCTAGAAATTTTTTGCTCTGTCTCCAAGCCTCAAATCTGGCATCTTGCAATTGAAACAAATTTCTTTTGGCAACTTGCACTGCTAGATTGGCTATCTCTGCAAAGGAATTCAGCCTCCCTTTTCCTGCATCTTCGACACTAGAAAACTGTTGGGAAATTCTTCAGAATCCTGCTCTCTGAATTTCTGTTGCTCCCTCTCTTTGATGCTCTCTGTCTGGCTCGAACTGTGCCCTCACTGAAAATGTGAACTGGGTAGCTCGATCTTCCAAGATCACTGATGCTTTCACAATTATGTCTCTCTACATCCCATCGAGCCACCCTTATAATCTCTTGTTGAGACTTCAACGATCAAGATTAAATCTCCATCAACGACTAAGATCAATTAGACTTCATCAATAGAAGTCTCTAGAGCAATCTCAAACATTCGTAATTAATTAACCAACTTTCCTAAGTTAAACTTAGGAAATAATTTAATAATTGGATAATTAGTTTTATTAAGGTGTTTTTAGAGCCATATCTCGTGAAACCATTTTTGGGTATTGGAGATCCTGTGTTCCTTAGCCTCTTAGCACCATCTAAGATTAGAACACTTGTGTGATGCTACCACCATAATAAAAAACTAACACCCAGACCAATCGACTTCGAATGTATAACATAACATTGAGAGCACACCATGAATTCAATGCAACATCCTCGTGAATGCATACTATGAATTCAAATTGATAAAAATCTAAGGCCTCTTGAATTCAAAAAGCAACAATCAAGCCATTCAATGCATCAATTTTCCAAGAATTTCATACTAGCTCATTCATAATCAAACCACAATTTTATTGTAGAATTATAAACATGAATGCAATACATAAATGGAGCACTTAACGTCCAAATAAGCTAGTCCGGAGGAAGTCTTCCAGATCCGGAAGAGGTAGTAAAAATTCCAAGAGGGTCCTCGCAGGCATAGCAACATAATAGTTCGATCTAGCTAGAGGAGCTAGTGATTCAGCAGCGGGAGGCCGAGATTTTGATCAGATGAGCTAGTGAGTCAGTTCTAGAGCCAGAGAGATAGAGCTGAGGATTTCAGACTCCAGAGTTTTTCGAAGGTAGCTATAGCAGAGCATGCGCAAGTACTGCGCTGAGGTTGACGCAGAAGGATTAGCGTGTGGTTGGGGAGGCAAATCTGGGGATAGAAATCAGCTATGGGGTGAGGAAAAATCCTCACAATAATTTTGCCAGTATTTCCCTCATATTACTGCAATGGTTTTCCCAAGTTGGGGGTTTTTTCGGGGACATTTTTCCAAAATAAATGTGTTAAATTTATGTGCGCTGGCATATTTCTTAGTTTCTAGTTCTTTTATTTTCCGTAATTTTTTGTGAAGATTGTAGTGTGATTAGTTCGTTGTTGCTGTAGCAATGCACTGTTAAATTAATTATAGTTAGAAGAAATAATTCTAGTTGCTGTAATAGAATTTCAGTAGTGAAATTTTCACATGGTATTAGAGCAATTTTGATCAGGTGGGAAGCTCAGAAGCGAAAGGCAGAAATCGTCCAAATTCAGAGGGAGTTTGGCAACACGACTTCAAGATTTGCGTAGAGGCTGTCCCCATTACATTTCTTGTTGAACTTGTTCATTGTTTGGGTTAACAAAGTGTTTGACAGAATGTTTGTCTGCAAACTATTTGTATAAACTCTTTAAAGAAGTTTGGTTACTAGTTTGGCACACTAATTGTTCGAAGAAATTTCTCAATGAAAATTTTTGTTTCTAATTGTATACAATCAATTTGGTATATTACAAAGTACAAGGCTTAATCAAGTAAAGAAAGGAAACTCCCATTCTCTAATAGGGCCTATTTAGGGCACAATTGAACTAGGGCTTGAGAAATAGCAACGTGTAATGACCTATCTATAATATAGAGAACAAAAGAATATTAGCATGTTACCTATCTATAAGACAGAGAACACAAGAATATTAGCATGCATAGGATGCATGCATATGATAGCTACGTATGCATGTATCGCATGCATCGCACTAGTATTTATATACTAAATTAACTATAAATATTAAATATCATGACACTCCTTCAAATAGAAGTTATATTCACCCATCAACATCCATATTGCTTAATGCATCATGATTAATGGGCAAATACCAATGATATAAATTTAAATGTATACCATAAAAATAATTATAAAAGATAGATGTTAAAAAATTAAGCTAATCTTAGAAGATGGTTATATAATTATTAATTATATATCTTAGGATATTAATAAGTTAATAAAATAATAAAAATAAATTAAAGATAAAGTATTTAATATGAACCTAAACCTTTATATTAAAAACAAACAAAAGGATATTAAATCAAAAATCAATATACCTTTAAAAAAGAAATATATATATATATATATATCACGTGACATGGGAAGGGTGTCACGAGAAGGTGAAGCGG